>ONZH01005226.1:0-21614 GCA_900303285.1 Rhinella marina
AGTTATCACGCCCCAGAGAATCTGTCCGGGAGAGCGACTTTAGGCTCCAGACAGGCCTGGCAACCACCACCCCCGGAACCAACAGCCTGTGGTTTCTGAATCTGGGTGCGGAGATCAGCTACCTCCAAGTAGAGACCCTGTAGACCCTGTTCAGTTAGTGCAGTAATTGGGTCCATGTCTGCACTAAAATAAACAAAAAATTACGGTTTAAGGCAGTTTATAATGTCACGCTCTGGTGTGGAGGGGAAAACCACACCAAGCGTAGGAGGGAAGGGGAGGAGGTCAGGAAACAAGTAAAGGAAAAGGTCACCTCCTGCAGGAAACCCTGACACCAATCCTGTCTGACTTACAGTATGAACAGGCCTCAAATGTAGGCGAGTTCATACACAGGAACCTAAACCAAACTGACCCTATAGGACCCTGCAACTACTGACAGGGCTGAGTCTACCCATTCCTCCAAAAGGAAGGACGAACAGGAGTCTCCAAAAGGCCAAATAACACAACAGGGAAAAGCAGGGTAAACACAAAAGGGAAAGTGGACACTTATCTTTAAGAAGAAATGGAAGCAACCGTATCTCAGGAGAGAACCATACCAATCCACCAGAATGTCCACAGAAACTATAAACCACAAGTAACTGTGGTAGAAGCTGGAATAAATAGGGGAAGGACAATTACCAGCATACTAATTTATAAAATGCGTACGCATTAGTGTACATACTAAAATATGCGTATGAATTAGTGTGCAGATTTGAAAAAGCGCACGCAAATTCCACCCGAGCATGCTCGGCCAAGCATGCTCACTTATCTCTAGCTGGGATGGGACACTGACGTGCAGCCGCAGGGTTTGTGTTCTGCTGTGTGGACCGGCCTCTCTGCGGCTGCGCGAGCTTCCTGCTACACTTCCAGACTTGCGAGTGAGCCGGTGCGGAGCATGCAGCCGCAGCGAGGCCGGTCCGCGGGCCACGGCGGACAAATGCAGTAAATGACAGCTGGGCAGGCGGTCTTGGGCACCGACACAAGAGCGGAGCGTGGGGGCCCCCTTGGACATCGGGGGCCCTACGCAAATGCATAGGATGCGTGGTGCCCAAGACTACCCCTGGGCCTACCTTGCCTCTGCCCTCTTGCTGCCACTACCACCGCCCTCCTCCTCGGAGATCAAATCCTCCTCACCATCCCGATCCGGCTCCCAGGTCCTCCTGTCTAACACACAGTCATCATCAGACTCCCCACCATTTTTGTTTGACTGCAATATCAGCTGTTCCCCACCAACCTCTGCTTCCGGGCAGTCCAAACACTGACTGCTTTCTAAAAAATCATCAGGAAGGCTTTCCTCAATATCTGTCGGATTGTGCGGTGGGGTTCTGTGGCCTTTTATTTGATAAAACGCAGAAGGCACACCACTAGGAGGGGGCAATGAAGGCAGAGAGGAGGCAGAGAATGACGGGCTTTGCTGGAGCGGAATGGTGGAGTAGGAGGAACGCTCTGAGTCTGACCCCTGGTTACATAATACAGTGTCAGCAGTAACCATCCACTCCATTACCTCATCCACTTTCTCCTCTACAACAATTTTGCTTCTTGGTGGGTTAGCCTGGTGGAACAGTGGCCAGTTACTATGAATTCTACAGGTAGAAGCTGCGGCTACATATCCTTTGCCACTGCTGGACTGTGCCACCTTCTCCTTCTTTTTTTTTTAGCTCGAGGTCTGGCTGGAAATGGAACCCTTTTGCTTTTCCATGCCAGACATTTTCACTTGACTGTGGCAGCAGGCAATCAGGTCTTTGTCTCTCTCCCTGTCTCTCTCCCTCACTCTCCCTGCCTGATTAATATTACTAGCCCTGCACTGGCCCTGCACTAGCCCTGATATGTGTATTATGGATGCCCAGAACAACACCACAATTTACAGAAAACAGTTCTCTGTCTTTCACAAGCTCCTGCTCGTATCAGCATGTCACTGGTTTACCGAGCCTATGGGCCAATCAGAGCAAGCTCTTCTCACTAGGTCAGGTGACCGGGTTCTTTCCGAGCTTTTTGCCGCTCTCACCGCGAATATTTCTGCACAAATAATGAACATACAGTAAAAGTTCGTTAATTAACTGAATTCGTATGCGTCAGCGTATAAATTAACTGATGCGTAGCATTAGTGTACAATTCATCAGACGCGTATGTAACGTTAACGTACAAAGGTTTAATAACATTTAAGATTCAAACGGAGTGAATCTGAAAACATGCGGATCCGCTTCGGAGTAGGAAATTGCGAAGATTCTTATCGAATCTACGAAGCAAATAGATTTGCTTATCTCTAACAGATTCCTTTTCATTTTTTATTTTAAATATATGAACTACACAACAAAAGGTGGCCTATAATAAATATAAAAAAATGCATTTAGAATAAAGGTGAAATAATAAGAAATAATACACATGGTGACTGATTTGCATTATGTATTCAAACTCTAAAAATACACTGTAGTTGATGAGAAGAGTGCAACACATTGATCTTAAAACAACTATTTTCTATAATACTACCTTAAGGTTATCAAATAATTCTGTCAAACATTGCCCGCATACTGCTGCCACACAATACATAAATAATACTGTCATACAGTGTTTTAACTAGCTTTGATTTGAATATTTAATAGTGCCCAATTAAACCATCATGTGGTTATACTGCAATAGGGTGCCTTAATATCAGGGTTAAAGTGGTTGTCATGTGTACCACTGCAGCCATTCACTGACCTCAGGGGTGGTGTGTCAATGAGAGGACATTGGAAGCTGCAGGGACTTAGACCTTGAACGCTGGAATGGAGCACTGATAAACAGGTGAGATGATTTTTACTTTATTTTAAATCCATTCCGGAACTTAAAGGGGTTGTCCCATAAATAATGCAAAAATGAAAATCGAATATCATATATATTTAGCACATTACATTGGATTGATGGATTGAAAAATCAGAAAGGAGCAAACAGCAGGTTGTGCTATACCAATAGATTTCAGTGAATATCTCAGTGGCTATACTATATTTTTTATTACATGCAATTACAAAAGTATTCAGGTGCTGGTTTGAAAACGGCAGAATATTTTTCATGGGGAAATCTCTTTAAATATGTTACCTAGGGAGTCAGACAACCTCAACAACAAACAATATGGATTAAGACCCATAATTCAAAATAATGATAACAAAAGTACAGAATTTACGTGAGTGCACTAATATATAGAATCCAACCTCTTAATCAGTAAATGCACAGGGACAGGGTTGGGACGAAAGGTAGGCAGCAGAGGTGTAGCTAGCGAGGGTTCAGGCCACCCCAGGCCCACTGGGAGGATAGCCCAAAAAGGGCAAAGACAGGAATTGGATTCAGCTGGTTCTGCCTGGTACCCCTGAGGTGGGAGTCAGGTGAGTAATTTTTTTTTGTCACTTGGTGACGGCCGTTATAACGATTAGGAGCACTATGAGGTGGGGGATTATAGGTAATGGGCCACTATAGGGGTCATTATAAGTACTGATGGCACTATGGGGCATTCGAAGTATGGGGCAACTATAGGGTGCATTATACATTCTGGAGGTGCTATCGGGAGATTAGAAATAGTGGGCCACTATAGGGGTCATTATAGGTATGGGAGAAATATGGGAGAATTAGAAGTACTGGGTCCCTAAAGGAGTCATTTTTAGTTCTGGGGGTAATATCATGGCATTATAAGCTACATTATAACTACTGTGCTCAGTAGAGGCATTATAACTATTAGGAGCATTATGGGGGGATTACAAGTATCAGGCCACCATAAGGGACATTATAAGTACTGGGGGCACTATGAAAGAGAATGCAGTCGACGTGACTTAAGCACCAGCGCAGTACATGTACATCGGGCTGATCGGGAGGGTGCAAGAGCTGACAGCCAGAGCCCTGCTGCATATGCCGGCATTGGTGAAAACACTGATGCCAGCGTATTAACCCCTTGTATGCTTTGACCGCAGCATGCACAGGGTTTGTGGAGGGTATGCGTGCCCTCCTCTTCCCCATCAGGTTCCCGCGCTGCAGTAACGGGGACCCAATGGCAGAGAAGCCTGTGAGATCCAGCCCTTAGGCTGTGTCTCGAAGGCAGGCTGTCAGCATACAAGCTGACAGCTAATATATTACAAAACAGGATGTATTGTAATATATTGCAGAGGGGATCAAACCCCTAGAAGTTGAAGTCTCAACTGTGGAACAAAAAAAAAGTGGGAAAAAAAAAGTAAAAAAAAAAAAAAGACATAAACCACACAAAATTCTAAAAGAAAAAATAAGACATATTTGGTATCACTGCTACCGTAACAACCGGCTATATAAAAAATATCACATGACCTAACCCCTCAGATGAACACCGTAAAAAAAAAAAAAAAACTATGCTAAAAAAAACATTTTTTTGGTCACCTTACATCACTAAAAGTGTAATACCAAGCGATCAAAAAGTCATACACACCCCAAAATAGCACCAATATAACCATCACCTCATCCCACAAAAAATGAGCCCCTACCTAAGGCAATCGCCCCAAAAAATAAGTAACTATAGCTCTCAGACTAAGGAGACACTAAAACGTTTTTTTTTTGTTTCAAAAATGATATTACTGTGTAAAACTTAAATAAATAAAAAAGTATACATATTAGGTATTGCCACATCCGTAATGACTTGCTCTATAAAAATCTCACATGGCCTAACCTCTCAGGTGAAAACAGAAAAAAATAAATAAATAAAAACGGTGTCTTAAAAGCCATTTTTTGTCACCTTACATCACAAAAGGTGTAATACCAAGTGATCAAAACGTCATACGCACCCTAAAATAGTATCAACAATCATCTCATCCTGCAAAAATTGAGACCCTACCTAAGAATCTCCCAAAAAATAAAAAACAACTATGGCTCTCAGACTATGGAGACACTAAAACATGATTGTTTTTTTGTTTAAAAAATGATATTATTGTGTAAAACTTAAATAAATAAAAAAAATTATACATATTAGGTATTGCCACATCCATAATGACCTGCTCTATAAAAACAGCACATGATCTAACCTGTTAGATGAATGTTGTAAATAACAAAATATAAAAATGGTGCCAACAAAAAGTGTAATATAGAGCAACCAAAAATCATATGTACCCTAAAATAGTACCAACAAAACTGCCACCTTATCGCAAATGGGGTCACTTCTTTGGAGTTTCTACTCTACGGATGCATCAGGGGGGTCTTCAAATGTGTAACTTAAAATCCTTCCAGTGAAATCTGCCCTCCAAAAACCATATGGTGTTCCTTTCCTTCTGCGTCCTGCCCTGTGCCAGTACCACAGTTTACAATCACAAATGGGGTGTTTCTGTAAACTACAGAATCAGGGTAATAAATAATGAGTTTTGTTTGGCTGTTAACCCATGCTTTGTTACTGAAAAAATGGATTAAAATGGAAAATCTGTCAAAAAAGTGAAATTCTGAAATTTCATCTACATTTTCCTTTAATTCTTGTGGAGCACCTAAAGGGTTAACAATGTTTGTAAAAATCAGTTTTGAATACCTTGAGGGGTGTAGTTTCTAAAATGGGGTAATTTTTGGGAGTTTCTATTATGTAAGCCTCAAAAAGTGACTTCAGACCTGAACTGGTCCTTTTCCATCCAAAACTATGAATCTTAACATCAGGACCTTGCTTTTAAGAACTTGTGAGCTTGCCCTGCTTCTGCTGCAGGAGTGTAGCTATAGGGAGTGCAGAGGTAGCAGTTGCTAATAGGCCCAGGTCCCTCTGGCAGGAGGGAAGGGGTAAGGTCAAGAATCTGGCATAGGGAGGGGGGTTGCATTTCAATTTTTGCCTTAGGCAGCATGAAGGCTATATGCTTCCCTGCCCCTGGCCACAAAGCACTGAGGGAATATGTGTCTATTACAATTAGTGTTAAGCAAATCAAAGTATCCAAAGTGGATTTCGATCTGAACTTCTGGAAAAATTTGACTTGCCACAGAGCCAAAATTCCTTGCGCTTCATGGTAACGATTCAGTTTTTCCTAAAATGGCTAAAAGTAAAAAAATTAAAAAATATACACACCTCATCCACTTGATCATGAGAGGCTGTCTGCTCAATGATGATGTCATTGCGCACAGCCAGCATAATCATGTGGTGATGTCTACATGCTTGCTGCAGGTCCTTTTTTTTAACGCCGGCTTAACCCCTGAGCACCTGAATGTGAGTCTCAGCTGCTGCAATCAGCATTAAACGTGGCATCTGAGGGGTTAAATAATGAGGGGCGGCTCAATCGGTGTTCCCTGTCATTGTGTCTGCTCCATACATACTTTTATGAGTATATACTGAGAAAAGAATGTGGCATGATGAGGATGACATACAAACATCAGATAGGAATAATGCATACTGATCAACCTATTGAGAGGGAACAAGTAAGGAGAGGGATATACTGTAATTCTACTTCAAGAATACTAATATATTCTATATATGCTGTATAAAGGTTTAAATTACCATAATTCACCCATAAATGATGACTCAAGGCTGTCACAAATGCCTGTAGCTGCATCCAAAAAAAATTCTAGCAGCCTGATAATAAGGCATTTTTGGGGACAAAAAGTACAGAAGAGATAGACCTATTAATTAGAGTCACGATCAGGTCTGTTGGGGTAGAATACAATAGTGGGATCCAGTTCCCATTACATGAGAAATCCAGAGCTGCTGCATCTAAGGGGTATCAGGCTGTAGCTGAATTGAGTTGTCTCATTGTAAGGTAACTCTGTGGGGCCTTTGCTTGACAAAGATGCCACGGATTTAGGGTCCAAAATGCAAATTCTGTATAAAGACACTAATGGCTAGAGCAGGAGATCGAGTCTATATATACATGCAAACAATCTTGTTACTGATGGAGTCACAGCATCTTAGTCATTTGTTGAATGAACATCATCATGGAGGAAAGAAGGCCCATCTCCAATTCCCTCAAATACACTCTGACAATAGTCTAGTTAAGATAGGAATGATGAAGCACTGCTAGTTCACAATACAGCATGGATGCTTCTCGTAGCAGACCTTAGAGAAAGTTCTGTCCATCTGGCTCCAATACTTGTACAAAAAGGAATCCATGCTACTAGGAGTTAACTTAGCTTTCATCTCCATTTGAACATTAATTCTCTAACCTTTTTCTATGGCAAAAAAATGACATATAAGGTATGACATATAAGGTCACCCTGGAGAATGCCAGTCATGTCCCCTATGACCATGTTTTTATAATACAAAATGTGTAGTTTTATTACAAACTTTTTAAAAGTTAATCTAAACCTTTGAAACTAGTTCCTATTTTATTGCTCAAACGCAAAAATAAAAATGAAAGTACTTGGCAAATAGTCTTCATTACAAACATCATACACTTACATACTGTAGATCGACACTTGTTATGGACAGATAAAATTGATGGTAAAAGGACTTGTAGGCCTTGATTACATGTTAGTTTTGTGTTACTTTTAAAAATGCATCAAAGCCTATGGCAAAAACGCATCAAAAAATCTATGCATTTTACTGCAATTGTATTTTTTTTTAACCAGTGAAACATGTTATACAGTATCAAAGTGGTACTTGCCTATGAAGCTTTTACCAATGAAACTCGTGGATCTCGATTTTTCACTTGTAAGAAACTCAATCTTGCTAAAAACTAATATGTTTGTGATGTGTTTTTTTCTTTTAATTTTTAGGTGTTTTTTAAAAACCAATATATAAACCTAGCCTGATGCAGATTTATTTCTGTCCATTTCAGGTGCATTAGTAAATAAAAGGTAACTGGTATATTTTTATACAATGCAAATGATCTGATATGAGATTTGAATGTTTATATGATAAAAACAGATTTACTAGTGCGGTAAAAAAATGCTATATTATAATACTACACTGAGTAAACCAAAATGTATATGAATGCAAATATACAGAGTCTAGAATCTGCCTATACCGTACCTGTTCTTTGAAATAAACAGCAATAAAATACAGAATTGTACTATGGTACATGCACCTTTGTTTTTAGCAGCTAACATAAGCCTTCAACTGCAAATGGTTATCAACCCCTCATATTGCCTAAAACATTTTCACAGCTTATTATCATAGTTTATGATCATCATTTAGTATATGGGAGGGTGAGACACATCTGAGTGGGCCCCAACCCAGTGTAATGTAATTTTACAACTATAGAGAACATCCTAAGGCTCGTTTTTCTTTTCATACTCAGGCTTTGTTTAGATTTTTTTGTTGAATGTTCAAAACCAGGTGTGGATAATAAAGTGGTATATACAGTATATAGGACAGTGCTACTGCTCCTCTTTTATTCAATGCACTCCAGGTTTTGGCTTCTAAAACATGAACAAAAAACCTAAACAAAACCTGAGTGTAGGTACACTCAGCTTAAAGGGAACCTGTCATCTCCGAAACACCCCCTAAACTAGAGTAAGCGTTGTATAGTGTAAGTGATGCTGAATCCGAATATGTAAGTTTTATCTTCATACTCACTTCCATTCTGATGCTGTGCTCCCACAAACATGCAGTAAAATGCATTGAGAGGACTCTTCTTTGAGTCCTCTCCATTATGTGAGTGAGCACCGGAGTCCAGTGAGTGCATTTTACTGCTGGTTTGTGGGAGCATAACATCAGAATGGAAGTGAGTATGAATATTAAACTTACATATTCGGATTCAGCATCACTTACACTATACACCGCTTACTCTAGTTCAGGGGGTGTTTTGGAGATGACAGGTTCCCTTTCATCATTATAGTTATATTGCATTCCAAAAGAGTGCTGTATATGCTGCTATATAATATATGTCTTCTTCATTAACCTCGGATAACATAGTAATAACTCTCTGATTACAGGTAATTTAGTAGATATCACCTGTAGTCCTATGTAATATGACAGATAGCACTGGGAAGAAAGGGATGCAAATGAATTCTTAACAAGCTCTGCCTCTAATGCTACCAGATGTACAATAAGCCAGCTATCCTATAAGTCAATGTTCAACCCTTTAAATAAGCCTTGAGACCAGGGGCGTCGCCAGGTCAAAACATTCGGGCCTTGAGCACCGGATGTTTTGACCAGGGCCCCGAATGTTATGGCTGGTAGTCAGGCTGCTGGCTTTGAAGGGGCGGCATCGGTGCTGCCTGTGACCGATGCCCCCCCTTGCCAGTAGCGCTGTAGTATGCAGGATGCAGGGGGGGGGGGGTGAAGCACTGTACTTACCCCTCCTCCTGCTCACAGGTCCCGCGCTGCTATGTCCTGGCTGCCTGCAGCATCAGGACGTACAGAGCGCACTCTGACCTGACGCTGCAGGAGGTCAGGTGACTGCAGCGCGGGCCCTGAGAAGAGAACGGGAGACCGCCTGACATGGATAGGAGCGGTGGAGCAGGAGAGGTAAGTTAATTTATTTTTTTTAAAGTCTGATCTAAGGTCTGATAAGGGGGTCTGAAGGGCTGATAAGGGGGACTGAGGTCTCATAAGGGGGTCTGAAGGGCTGATTGGGGGTCTAAGGTCTGATAAGGGGGGTCTAAAGGGCTGATTGGGGGTCTGAAGTCTCATAAAGGGGGGGTTTGAAGGGCTGATAAGGGGGTCTGAGGTCTGATAAGGGGGGTCTGAAGGGCTGATAAGGGGGTCTGAGGTCTGATAAGGGGGTTCTGAAGCGCTGATTGGGGGTCTGATAAGGGGGGTCTGAATGGCTGATAAGGGGGGTCTGATGTCTGATAAGGGGGGCATGAAGTCTGATAAGGGGGGGCTAAAGGGATGATTGGGGGTCTGAGGCCTGATAAGAGGGGTCTGATGTCTGATAAGGGGGGGTCTGATATCTGATAAGGGGGGTCTGGAGGTCTGATTGGGGGTCTGAGGCCTGATATGGGACATCTGGAGTTCTAATATAGGGGGTTTGGCGGTCTGAGGTCTGATTAGGGAGGTCTAATTAGAGGGGTCTGAGGTCTGATTGGGGGTCTGAAGGCCTGATTGGGGGTCTGAAGGTCTGATATGGAGGGTCTGATTGAGGGTCTGAGCTTTGATTGGGGGTTTATTATCTCTGTACTGTGACATCACTGTGTTTATTATCCCTGTACAGTGACATCACTGTGTGTATTATCTCTGTACTGTGAAATCACTGTGTTTATTATCCCTGTACGGTGACATCACTGTGTTTATTATCTCTGTACTGTGACATCACTGTGTTTATTATCTCTGTACTGTGACATCACTGTGTTTATTATCCCTGTACGGTGACATCACTGTGTTTATTATCCCTGTACGGTGACATCACTGTGTTTATTATCCCTGTACAGTGACATTGCTGTGTTTGTTATCCCTGTACAGTGACATTGCTGTGTGTATTATCCCAGTGCAGGAAGAGGTAAGTGGTCTGTGTTTGTGTGTTTGTTTTCTATTTTTCAGGGTCGTGAATGCAGAGGACTACGTCGGATTCGGTGGACTACTTCGGACCAGCTTTTTTTTTATTTTTTTAATAAAATGGTCAAACAGGGGTCTGGGGGAGTGTTTATTTCAATAAAATGTTTTATACTTGTGTGTGTGTATTTTTTTTTACAATACTACAGTTTTAGTAATTAGGGCTATCTACAGACGGCCCTGATTACTAATACTGGGCTTAGTGCTTGCCGGTATGGCAGGCCAGCACTAACCCCAACATCTATTACCTCGGCACCCACCGCCACCAGGGGTGCCGGGAAGAGCCGGGTACCCGCAGGACCGGACCTTCTAAATTGAGGGTCTGGCTCTGGGGCGGCTGCAGGCTGGTACCATTAGGCTGGGAAGGGCCAATAACCGTGTCCCTTCCCACCCTGGTAGTGCCAGGCTGCTGCTGGTTGTATCTGGCTGGCGAAGGAAAAAGGGGGGGACCCCACGCCATTTTTTTACAAAAATAATTAAATAATTTTTTAAAAAATGGCGTGGGGTCCCCCCCTTTTTTCCTTCGCCAGCCAGATACAACCAGCAGCGGCAGCCTGGCAAGCAAGCACTAAGCCCAGTATTAGTAATCAGGGCCATCTGTAGATAGCCCTAATTACTAAAACTGTAGTATTGTAAAAAAAAAAATACACACACACAAGTATAAAACATTTTATTGAAATAAACACTCCCCCGAGCTGGTCCGACGTAGTCCACCGAATCAGACGTAGTCCTCTGCATTCACGACCCTGAAAAATAGAAAACAAACACACAAACACAGACCACTTACCTCTTCCTGCACTGGGATAATACACACAGCGATGTCACTGTACAGGGATAATAAACACAGTGATGTCACTGTACAGGGATAATAAACACTGTGATGTCACAGTACAGAGATAATAAACACAGTGATGTCACAGTACAGAGATAATAAACACAGTGATGTCACTGTACAGGGATAATAAACACAGTGATGTCACAGTACAGAGATAATAAACACAGTGATGTCACCGACCGTACAGGGATAATAAACACAGTGATGTCACAGTACAGGGATCGGCGTCTCGTGCCCCCATAAGACCTCAGGTCGGCGTCTCGTGCCCCCATCAGACCTCAGGTCAGCGTCTCGTGCCCCCATCAGACCTCAGGTTGGTGTCTTGCGCCCCCATCAGACCTCAGGTCGGCGTCTTGTGCCCCATCAGACCTCAGGTCGGTGTCTTGTGCCCCCATCAGACCTCAGGTCGGCGTCTTGTGCCCCCATCAGACCTCAGGTTGGCGTCTTGTGCCCCCATCAGACCTCAGGTCGCCGTCTTGTGCCCCATCAGACCTCAGGTCGGTGTCTTGTGCCCCCATCAGACGCTGCGTCAGGTCATAGTGCGCGCCGGAAGGGAAGACAGTGGAGCGTGGGAGCCGAGGACAGCGGCAGCGCGGCAGGACAGGTAAGTATGCTTTTTTAAGTGGCTGGGTGGCTTGGGGCCTACCGGAGGATCCTCCGTTCCTCTGGTGGGCCAGTCCGACACTGTATAGCAGGCTGATGAATTTTTTTTCCCAACTCACTGCACCGTGTATTACAGATCACTGAAATTCCATGGACAATATAGATACGCAGGTAATATTATTTTTCACACCTATTCCAAAAAAAAAATTACGCAGTTTGCGCAAATAAAACTGGAATCTACAGATCAATACGGTATCTATAGACTGTGAGGTATATAGCAGGCTGATGAAATTTTTTTCCCAACTCACTGCACCGTGTATTACAGATCAGTGAAATTCCACGGACAATATAGATACGCAGGTAATATTATTTTTCACACCTATCCCAAAAAAAAAATTTACGCAGTTTGTGCAAATAAAACTGGCATCTACAGATCAATACGGTATCTATAGACTGTGAGGTATATAGCAGGCTGATGAAATTTTTTTCCCAACTCACTGCACCGTGTATTACAGATCAGTGAAATTCAACGGACAATATAGATACGCAGGTAATATTATTTTTCACACCTATCCCAAAAAAAAAAAATTACGCAGTTTGCGCAAATAAAACTGGAATCTACAGATCAATACGGTATCTATAGACTGTGAGGTATATAGCAGGCTGCTGAAATTTTTTTCCCAACTCACTGCACCGTGTATTACAGATCAGTGAAATTCAACGGACAATATAGATACGCAGGTAATATTATTTTTCACACCTATTCCAAATAAAAAATTTACGCAGTTTGTGCAAATAAAACTGGAATCTACAGATCAATACGGTATCTATAGACTGTGAGGTATATAGCAGGCTGATGAAATTTTTTTCCCAACTCACTGCACCGTGTATTACAGATCAGTGAAATTCAACGGACAATATAGATACGCAGGTAATATTATTTTTCACACCTATTCCAAATAAAAAATTTACGCAGTTTGTGCAAATAAAACTGGAATCTACAGATCAATACGGTATCTATTGACTGTGAGGTATATAGCAGGCTGATGAAATTTTTTTCCCAACTCACTGCACCATGTATTACAGATCAGTGAAATTCCACGGACAATATAGATACGCAGGTAATATTATTTTTTCACACCTATCCCAAAAAAAAATTTACACAGTTTGCGCAAATAAAACTGGAATCTACAGATCAATACGGTATCTATAGACTGTGAGGTATATAGCAGGCTGATGAAATTTTTTTCCCAACTCACTGCACCGTGTATTACAGATCAGTGAAATTCAACGGACAATATAGATACGCAGGTAATATTATTTTTCACACCTATCCCAAAAAAAAAAATTTACGCAGTTTGCGCAAATAAAACTGGAATCTACAGATCAATACGGTATCTATAGACTGTGAGGTATATAGCAGGCTGATGAAATTTTTTTCCCAACTCACTGCACCGTGTATAACAGAGCAGTAAAATTCAACGGACAATATAGATATGCAGGTAAAATTATTTTCAGACCTATCCAAAAAAAATGTATGCAGTTTGCGCAAATAAAACTCGAATCTTCAGATCAATACAGTATCTATAGACTGTGAGGTATATAGCAGGCTGATGAAATGTATACCCTAGTCACTGCACAGTCATGCACAGGAATATATCTGTTTACAGATGTATAGTTTGAGCTATGTGGCTGGACAAGGTGTACCAGGCACAGCTCTGCACAGAATACAGGCTTACAGCATATACTGAATTTTTCTCACAGAATCAATTAGTTTTTAAAAGACTGTTGGGGCTTCCTATCCTGCACAGAATACAGGCTTACAGCATATACTGTATAGTTTTCTTCACAGAATCAATTAGTCTTTAAAAAGACTGTTGGGACTTCCTATCCTACACAGAATACAGGCTTACAGTATATACTGTATACTGTTCTTCAGAGTATAGTCCTTAAAAGGACTGTTGGGGCTTCCTAACCTAACTCCTAACTAACTGCTTGCTGCACACACTACACTAGCTAACACTGTCTGTCTCTTCTCCTTCCCAAAGCACAATGAGGCTGATGCTGCAGGTCCCTACCTTATGTAAATTTAGGTCACATGTCACTGCCAGCCAATCACTGCTGGGGAGGTATAGGGGTTGTTACATCACAGCAGGCGTTCCCACAGGCTTCCCTTTGATGCTGATTGGCTGAAAAAAACGGGCATTTCAAACTTGCAGTGACGCACGAATAATCACGAGTCCGCGCTGCCTCGGGATGCCGAGCCGAGCCGAAGCGGGCAATATTCGTGCAAATCACGAATATTGCCGCTTCGATTCGCTCATCACTAGTGATGATTCTTTGAGGGCAAATAATGTAATATATTTTATCTGCAGTTCTATGCACACACTATGTAACACCACAGATAACATAATGATAACTCTCTGTGTACAGGCAATGTAGTAGATGTTATTTGCAGTCCTATGTAACACCACAGACAACATAGTGATAACTCTTTGCGGGCAGGTAATGCAGTATATATTACCTGCAGTTCTATGTAACACCATAGATAATTTAGTGATAATTCTCTGAATGAAAATGCAGATAATTCAGTAGCTGTTACCTGCAGTGGCCTGAGCCTATTCTGTGGGACTCCAAAATGGTGTTGCTTACTCCTCCTTGCTGCCCTTTAGTTGTGTCCTCCTTGTCTTCTGGTAGCAGCAGCTTTGCCAGAGGGAGGAGGCAGTGCCAGCTTGGATACTCTCACAGAATGGCTTGATGCTAGCTAGTGTCAGGACATTAAGAATGAGCACTATGAGCACTATGGGGTCTGCCTGTTCCGAGATCTGAGGCTGGCACCCCAACATTGCACACAGGAAAATTGTGTGTATAATCCGAGACCGGGCCTGTGGCTGCCATGGTACATGGCCTACAGAAGCATTGAGCAGAGCCAGTCTTCTCCCGTGCACAGCCAGTATTTGTGCCCTTGGTGGGCCCCCCTTCTTCAGTGGGCCCAGGGTAGCCTCCCCCTCCGCGTTAGCTACGCCTCTGGAGGGCAGTTCTCATTGCCTGGCCTTGTGTTAAGAATCAAAAAAGCTGCTGATGTCCTTGGACTTTTTTTTTCAAGAGTGTGATTTTTCTGTGAAGAGGTCATAACTGGCCCATGCTGAAAATTAACAAAAGTAAGCCTCTTCAAATGCACAGTACATTTCACTTGAGGATGGGCTACTGCAGAAGAAGACCACACGAGCTCTGCTCTTCTCAGCTAAATACAGGAACTAGAGACTATTGTTGCACAGGCATATAAAAAATAATTTCTGATGCACAATTCACATAATGAAGTCAGATATTGAAATAAATCATTCTACATGTGCATTCTTCTATCAGCCAACAGTTTATGCTGGTAGTGGTAAAACTGGAATTTTCTCTTCGCACATATTAGGACTAGAGATGAGCGAGCACTAATATGCTCAGGTGCTCGTTATTCGAGTCGAACTTTTCCCGATGCTCGGGTGCTCGTTTCGAATAACGAACCCCATTGAAGTCAATGGGAGACTCGAGCATTTTTGCGGGAGACCAAGGCTCTGCCTAGGGAAGGCTGGGTGAAAACCTGGAAACCTCAGAAAATGATGGAAACACCACGGAAATGGACAGGAAACAGCAGGGGCAGCATGCATGGATGCCTCTGAGGCTGCCTAATCCCACCATTACCCCAAATTCTCAGGCAACAGCCTGGTGGTTACCCTCATGGCAATTGTGCTCACCCAGACCAAGAAAGGCGAGGCAAATACCCATCACATGGGAAGCACCCAACTAGGTGCAACGAAGGTCCATCACCGCCTGCAGGTGACGCCACTGCTCATGCTGGCACTGCAGCTGAAATCAAGTTTAGTATCTGTTCTTATCAGTTGCTGTGCCTGCTGGTGGGTATAGTGGTGAGCATAGCTACTTCCCAAGCAGTTGATCTGGGTTCAATTCCCGTCTATCGCAGGAGGCAATTCAGAATCAGTACAATATCTAATACGTCCCCCTACCCGGGTAAATTGTTTGGAGAGAGGGCCTGTAGGTGGGGGGGGAGGAGGTTTCGCTGGAAGAGCCAGAGGAGTGCCCCCTGGGCTAGCGTGTGTGGTGGTGACAACAGCCGGATGGACTTGGGAAAACTGTTGCTTTAACCCGTATGGTATCGATTCTTCTCAGTTTAATACCGTATACGTCCCCTATCTTGGGACCCTATATTTAATGGATATTTCGAAAACGGAAAAAGAGCTTGCTCTGGCCAGGGGAGTGTCTTTCCCACTGCAGCTAAGGGGACGTGTCCATGCTCTGCCTATCACAGGTCAGGAGGCAATTAAAAGAAGAAAAACAAAAAACATCAGTACAATATCTAATACGTCCCCTATCCGGGTAAATAGTATGGAGAGAGGGCCTGTAGGTGGGGGGAAGGAGGTTTAGCTGGAAGAGCCAGAGGAGTGCCCCCTGGGCTAGCGTGTGTGGTGGTGACAACAGCCGGATGGATTTAGAATGACGACGCAGGACCCCAACTTAAAAATTTTGCATCAACCGGTACAGTCGTAAATTATGAGATTGATCAACTGTGGTATGTATACTACTCAGTTTAAAACCGTATATGGCAGCTATCCGGAAAAATGGTTTGGAGAGAGAGAAAGATAGGACAAAGACGTAAATTGTTTGGAGAGAGGGCCTGTAGGTGGGGGGGGGGGGCAGGCTGGGGGGAAGGAGGTTTCGCTGGAAGAGCCAGAGGAGTGCCCCCTGGGATAGCGTGTGTGGTGGTGACAACAGCCGGATGGAGTTAGAATGACGACACAGGACCCCAACATAAAAATTTAGCATCAACCGGTACAGTCGTAAATTATGAGATTGATCAAGTGTGGCATGACTTTTTAGATGGAGATTGCATGTGGTCACGTATTCCCTGGAACCCCATAGTCACCCCTTCTCTGATGTGCTAGCCCAGAACATTCTCTGCCCCAATTCGCAAGACCTTTTGCTGTTTCCGTGTGCTGACAGTGGTGATTTACCAGTGTTGTCTGAGGAGGTGGTGGACAATGGCGAGACACAGGTGTCGGGGGGTGAGGTAGTTGTATGGAAAGCAAGTTACAGTGGGGACTCCTTGGGGGGGACTTTCTCATGATGGGACAGATTCAACTTGGGTTGATCAGGCACAGGAACAGATGAATTTTTTGTGGGGTTTATTTAACTTTTATTTAGCAAAAATAACCACAGAGATATTTTATTCTCTGCGCAGTCTGGCGTTGGGGTTCCTCACTTAGATGGCGAGCTGTGCCGCTCTCTCCACAATGGTCTGTGTGTTCTTAGATGGAGACTTTGTCGGCGATTTCAGTACAGAAGGACTTGTTGCTCATCCACAGAACCTCGTCCTCCTTGACATTGTGGACAAGGAATTTGCGGGTGGACCAGGAATTTGCGGAACCCTGTGAGCAGCATGTGTTTGGTCTTCTACTTGCTACTGTATCCAATGTTGGGCAATATAGATTCGCAAGTAATATTATTTTTCACACCTAACCCAAAAATAAAAATGTATGCAGTATGCGCAAATAAAACTTGGAACTGGAATTGGAGAGAGGGCCTGTAGGTGGACCTGTTAACGGTGGCTATTTAGTCTGCGACCCAGACAAATGTCGCACAGAGAATTTTCTGGATCAAGCGGTAGATGATATTGGTAGCAAATGACTTGGTTGTATTCTGTGACGTACAGAAAGTGTCACCTGGACAGTATATACGGATCGGAGCGAATGTGCTGAACTGTGACACACAGAAAGGTTACACACAGCTGAGTAAAATGGATTTGTATCACTGAACTAAAACAACTGAAAAAATAATTTTTTTTTTTATATTTTGTTTTTTTGGGAACGTGACGTGCAGGAACTATGGTAGAACTGACTGACACCCTGTTAACGGAGGCTATTTAGTCTGCGACCCAGACATATGTCGCACAGAGAGTTTTCTGGATCAAGCTGTAGATGATATTGGTAGCAAATGACTTGGTTGTATTCTGTGACGTACAGAAAGTGTCACCTGGACAGTATATACGGATCGGAGCGAATGTGCTGAACTGTGACACACAGAAAGGTTACACACAGCTGAGTAAAATGGATTTGTATCACTGAGCTAAAACAACTGAAAAACTAATTTATTTTTTTTATATTTGTTTTTTTTATATTTTTTTTTTAAATTTAGTTTTTTTGGGAACGTGACGTGCAGGAACTATGGTAGAACTCACTGACACCCTGTTAACGGTGGCTATTTAGTCTGCGACCCAGACAAATGTCGCACAGAGAGTTTTCTGGATCAAGCGGTAGATGATATTGGTAGCAAATGACTTGGTTGTATTCTGTGACGTACAGAAAGTGTCACCTGGACAGTATATACGGATGGGAGCGAATGTGCTGAACTGTGACACACAGAAATGTTACACACAGCTGAGTAAAATGGATTTGTATCACTGAGCTAAAACAACTGAAAAAATAATTTTTTTTTTTTATATTTTGTTTTTTTGGGAACGTGACGTGCAGGAACTATGGTAGGACTGCACTGACACCCTGTTAACGGTGGCTATTTAGTCTGCGACCCAGACAAATGTCGCACAGAGAGTTTTCTGGATCAAGCTGTAGATGATATTGGTAGCAAATGACTTGGTTGTATTCTGTGACGTACAGAAAGTGTCACCTGGACAGTATATATGGATTGGAGTGAGTCAGTGCTGAACTGTGACACATAGAATGGTTCCACACTGCTGTGTGCAATGGATTTGTATCACTGAGATAGAACAATAAAAAAAAAACAGGGTTAGATATGGCGATAGCTGCACTACTAGTGCCAGCCAGCCAGCCAAGCCAGGAGACAAAAATAAAAAATTCTTCTAGCCCTTAGAAGGGCTGTTGGGTTCTTTGTGGGTGATTCCTGCCTAACTGAGAACTAAATTCAGGCCCTAACACTGTCCCTGAAAGGCAGCAGCTCTATCCCTAACGACATCCAGACGGCATCTGAGCCGAGCGCCGCGGCCAGTCAGTAGTATATTCCAGGGTCACCTGATCAGGCCAGCCAACCCCTGCTATCGACATGTAAGGGCCCCACGTGATGCTGGGTGTACTGTAGAGTCTCCTGGCTTGTGATTGGCTGTGTTTATAGGCGCCAAAAAAGCACGATGCGGAAGTTGCCATTTCCTCGAGTATGGCGAGATACTCGTCCGAGCTGCGAGTACTTACAAGTACCCTAATACTCGAACGAGCACCAAGCTCGGACGAGTATGCTCGCTCATCTCTAATTAGGACCATTAATACCAACTTAGCATCAATAAGTGTCACAGTCTGAAAAATGTTCATCCAACTATGGCCACAATCTACTCAACTTCTTCTTTTGGCTATTTCTAGCTAAATAATGCAACAAATTACAAATAACACATTGAGTCACAGTCAAAACTTGATAGAAACATCTCTTTTTTTTCAAAAATGTTAAATCTTATTTTATCAGGTTTTTATGAAACTCCTCCTACCCAAGGTTGAATATTAGATTCATATTTAGCCCAAACACCTTGAAGGCATAAATCTTTAATATCTCAAGCATATTATACAGTTGCAGCATTGCCTGAATTTTAATAAGTTTGCGACTAACTCCCTTGTAGCAAGATTATAAAAAGACCTTGTAACTCCCTCGCTCCCCACTAGGCACGCAAAATAAAATCTCCAACCCATTAACAAAGGGCATGTTCTAAGGCAGGGCTGCACAACCTGCGGCCCGGGGGCCACATGCGGCCCTTGATACCATTCTATGCGGCCCCCAACCATCTGGAGGCAGACATGTATATCTATGTATTGTGGCTGCTCACATGTATTTTTCATGTATTCTCTCATTAGATGGGAGTCCTGGAACTGTATCTAGACATTAATGGTGTATACTGTGTGTTCAATATACCATAAATACAGTATTTTAGTTCTTAATATCCCTTTAAATTTTATTTTCGGCCCTCGTCATTGATATAGTCTGGCAATGTGGCCCCTAACCAGAAAACGTTGTGCACCTCTGTTCTAAGGCCTACAATTATTTTGCTATACAAGCTAGATATCAGCAATTCTGACACAACTATTAGGCTCCATTCACAAGTCCATATTTGTGCACATCCTGGAAAACCAGTTGTTTCCGCAAAAAACTCCAGCGCATCCGTTCCGTTTTTCCGTAAAGGATGTATCCATATGTCAAGGATGAATAACATCTGTACCTTTTTTTTTTCTACCCTCCTTGAACGGAATCCGCAAATGCGGATGACATGCGGATGCCTTTCCGCAAGTCATCCGCATTTCTTACGGATCCATAGACTTTCATTGTACTACTGACCGCAAAATCGGAATAGAAGTAGGACAGGAGGATTTCTTTATCCGCATCCTATCCGCGAAATTATCCGAAATTACGGAAACGGATGCAGAAAGGATGCGGATACAAAATCAGGACGTGTGAATGGAGCCTTAAAGAGATCTATGAAAAACTACACCCCCTTATCTCTCTGCTATTATTTGACAATCACATCCTGTCAAAGGAATGTTTGCTGAAAAAAATATCAACCACTTAAACATTTTACATTATTTCCATTTACATTTCATTTGCTCATAATTCTTGAAAAAATATCCTAAGGTCAGACCTCTTACTTGGTTTAAAAATGTGCTCCTGGACACAAAGTCTTTACTGAAAACTATTTCAAAAGCTGTTAGCTTGTCATATGCCCAAATCCCACCTCTAAAACTACTTACATCTCTGCATGGGAAAAGTAATTTGGAGTGAACATCTCTAAGTCTCATGGCTTCTAAAGATAAATACCTTCACAGGAAATATTCTAAAAAAAATATTTCTCATAGGTATAAAATACTCTTCAATAATAATCTCTGCTGGAGGTGTGATATGGCTGTAAAGACCATTTCTAACATTTGGTTGGACTATGAAGAGATTAAAGGGTTTTGGGTGGATGTTGAAGAGTGTATTAATAGCAATTGTGGGCTCCAATTAACTTTATCACCTCAATTATATTTTGGTTAGACACAGCGAAGTTTCACCCAAAAATGAAGTTACTCACTACTTATTTATTAACTGCTGCTAAACTGCTTTAAACCAGAAGTGGCTCCAAAAAGATCCACCTTCTTAGCAAAAGTGGTTCAATGCAAATTAACATATTGTTAGACTAGAAGAATTACTTCATGAGTGGAATACACTCATAAGAAATCTATGAAGTTCTGGAACCATTGGTAGCAGAGATGAGCGAACCATCAAAAATTTGCTTCAGAGAATAATCAATGAATTTATGACAAGATTTGTTCTTAATACGAATTTATTCGGTTGAATTTGCGTTAAAAAATAATCGTTGGTTTTCAAACATTCCTGCACAAAACTGAACATACAGTCTAAGCGTTGTTAAAAGTACGCTACTAAACTGAATGCGTAAGCATTAGGGTAAAAAGTGCGTACAAATCCTTAGCGTACTATTGACTCGCAATTGCGCCATACGCAACCACGACGCTAGGCCGCGGCGTACAGTCCCCAGCAGAGGCAGTCCATATGAGGTAGAAAAGTACTAGCTATCCGGCTAAGTGCATAATTTACTAAAAACACCATACAATAAGTGCATAATAGGACACATTTCAGTACCTGAAAAAGAATACACACAATGGGCTAAAGTGCTTGAACATTGCTGAACCTCTAAAAACATTATTGCTAAAATACTGCAAAGACATAATTATGCAAACATTTTAGTGC
>ONZH01005227.1:0-71137 GCA_900303285.1 Rhinella marina
ATCTTATTGAAAGACAGACAATCAGGGGTTCACCGCTAGGTTGTCAGGCAGCATTTTTAAGTGGGTCACCATTACCATGTCCCTGACAATTGCCTTGGGGTCATCACCAGACTATTGGCCAGATTTAGAAAAAATGGTGCAATTAGGGAGCCTCAGAGGCATCCCTACATGCTGCCCCTGGTGTTTCCTATCCATTTCCAAGGTGTTTCCATCTTTTTCTGAGGTTTTCACATGTTGGGGCAAACTTGACTGTGCAGAACCTTTGGCCTCTGCAAAAATATTCGGGTCTCCCATAGACTTTAATGGGATTCGTGATTCGGCTCGAACCCACGAATCCCGCTGAAAATTCGGGTCGAATTTCGAATCCACAAATATTTTAGGATTCGATCAACTCTAATAACTAATAAATGCATAATATTGTGCAGAAAACAGTAGATGTCCCCTTTATGTATATCTCTTAATAATATAAAAATGAGTTTCTGTCTGTCTGTCTGTTCTCTATGCGCGACCAAACTACTGGACTGATTTTCACCAAATTCGGCACACAGGTACATCAGGTGTCCGGGAAGGTTTTAGACCAGGTCTCATCTCTCTAGGATATACCGTTCCTGAGATATTCCCAAAATATGATCTCCATTAGCCCATATTAGCCTGGGAGCTTTGGTTTTAAACTCCAACTGCCATTCTCTGCAAAGGCACACACAGGGAGGGCAGGTTTCCATAACAACCAGGTAATTATCAGCAGCTAAGGATCTCATCCATTTCTATTCACTGACACTGTTAAAGGTATTCCGGTTACCATAAATATAACTTGTTAATGTTTTTTTCTATTACTACAGTTCAGTAGTAATAAAAGATGTTTTCCTCCACTGCTGCCTATTGCGTGGGCTCATAAATAAGCATGGTATTGACCTTTAATTCAGGCCACCCTAAAAGAAGTACTTAAAACCCTCGCCCCAGGTCTCACTAAGCCACACCCCCGACTCCATCAGGCCACACCCCCTTTCACTCCGCAGCCAACAGAGATTGAAAAAATAAAGGTAAAAATCAACTTCTGTCAGCTGCAGGGATGGGTGGGCGGTTGACTTTCTTTCTGCAACAACACACACAAACATTAAATAAAATAGATTAAATCCACCCATGCGAAGCGTCTTGCTAATCCAAGCCCCCGACTCTGTCAGGTCACGCCCCCTCCCACTCCGCAGCCAATGGGAATTGAAAAAATGAAGGTAAAAATAAACTTCTGTTTGCTGCAGGGGTGGGAGGGTGAATTAAATTTTAGATGAAATAGACTAATTATAGACTATAACCGTTCGGAGCCTTTTGCTAAGCCACGCCCTGTCTCTGTCAGGCCACGCCCCCTCTCACTCCGCAGCCATTCTGCAACGACACACAGAAACATTAAATGAAATAGATTAAATGCACCTATGCAAAGCGCTTTGCTAAGCCACGCCCCGACTCTGTAAGGCCACGCCCCCTCCCACTCCGCAGCCAACAGGGATTGAAAAAATAAAGGTAAAAATCAACTTCTGTCAGCTGCAGGGATGGGTGGGAGGTTGACTTTCTTTCTGCAACGACACACAGAAACATTAAATGAAATAGATTAAATACATCCATGCGAAGCGTCTTGCTAATCCACGCCCCCGACTCTGTCAGGTTACGCCCCCTCCCACTCCACAGCCAACGGGGATTGAAAAAATAAAGGTAAAAATAAACTTCTGTTTGCTGCAGGGGTGGGAGGGTGAATTTCTCTCTGCAACGACACACAAAAATTTTAGATAAAATAGACTAATTATAGACTACAACTGTTCGAATCGTCTTGCTAAGTCACGCCCCCAACTCTGTCAGACCACGCCCCCTCCCACTCTGCAGCCATTCTGCAACGACACACAGAAACATTAAATGAAATAGATAAAATCACCTATGCGAAGCGCTTTGCTAAGCCACGCCCCCAACTCTGTCAGGTCATGCCCCCTCCCACTCCGCAGTCAACAGGGATTGAAAGAATGAAGGGAAAAATAAACTTCTGTCAGCTGCAGGGGTGGGAGGGTGAATTTCTCTCTGCAACGACACACAAAAATCGTAGATGAAATTGACTAATTTTAGACTACGACCATTCAGTACCAATAAAAGATGTTTTTTCCACTGCTACCCATTGCGGGTCCCCATAAATTACCATGTCATCGACCTGTAATTCATGCCACTCTGACCCCCGCCCCAGATCTCGCAAAACCACGCTCCGACTCTGTCAGGCCACGCCCCCTCCCACTCCCCAGCCAACGGGGATTGAAAAAATGAAGGTAAAAATCAACTTCTGTCAGCTGCAGGGGTGGGAGGGAAGTTGGATTTCTTTCTGCAACAACATACAAAAACATTAAATGAAATAGATTAAATATACCCGTGCAAAGCAATGTTTTCTTCCACTGTTACCCATGGCGTGTCCTCATAAATTACCATGGCATCGACATGTAATTCTGGCCACCATCAAAAGAAGGACTTAAAACCCTGCCCCAGGTCTTGCAACGTCACGCCCCCGACTCAGTCAGGCCATGACCCCTCCCACTCCGCAGCCAATGGAGATTGAACAATTGAAGATAAAAATCAACATCTGTCAACTGCAGGGATGGGAGGGAGGATGACTTTCTCTCTGCAAAGACACACAGAAACATTAAATGAAATAGATTAAATATACCCACGCAAACCAATGTTTTCTTCCACTGCTACCCATTGTGATTCCTCAAATTACCATGGCATTAACCTATAATTCAGGCCACCCTGAAATGAAGGACTTAACCCCCCCCCCGTGTCCCATTAAACCACACCCCCTCCCACTCCGCAGCCAATAGGGATTGAAAAAATCAATTTCTGTCAGCTGCATTGACTTTCTCTCTGCAACGACACACAGAAACATTAAATAAATAGATGAAATATACCCAGGCGAAGCCGGGTCTTTCTGCTAGTACACTTTAAGGAGAAAAGTATAGAGACAAACTTCATAATCACTGTGTTTCATTCAGTCCCATATGAAAATCCAGCCCCTAGCCATGCAGTTTACATTTACAACCATTTTTGAAAGAACAGATCATTCCAAAGGGCAGTCTGATGTGGTACTGTAATAGGATGCTACTAGAGTTGATCGAATCCTAAAATATTTGGGGATTCGGTATTCGGCCCGAATTTTCCGCGGGATTCGTGGGTTCGAGCCGAATCACGAATCCCATTAAAGTCTATGGGAGACCCAAATATTTTTGCAGGGGCCAAAGGTTCTGCACAGTCAAGTTTGCCCCAACATGTGAAAACCTCAGAAAAAGATGGAAACACCTTGGAAATGGATAGGAAACACCAGGGGCAGCATGTAGGGATGCCTCTGAGGCTCCCTAATTGCACCATTTTTTCTAAATCTGGCCAATAGTCTGGTGATGACCCCAAGGCAATTTTCAGGTACACGGTAATTGCAGTGTAAAGCATGGTGGTGAGCCTCAGTATGACTTTTTGGATGGAGATTGCATGTGGTCACGTACTCCCTGGAACCCCATAGTCAGCCCTTCTCTGATGTGCTACCCCAGAACATTCTCTGCCCCAATTCGCAAGACCTTTTGCAGTCTCAGTGTGCTGACAGTGGGGATTTACCAGTGTTGTCTGAGGAGGTGGTGGACAATGGCGAGACACAGGTGTCGGGGGGGGGGGTGAGGTAGTTGAAAGTGAAGCAAGTTACTAGGGTTGTCACGATACCAGAATTTTGAGTTCAATACCGATACGTACAAAAGTATCACGATACTGATAGATACCTCGCCAAAATAAAGAAGAACCTATTAATGCCACCCTGGCCCTTATCTGTGCGCCCCTCACCCCCCCCAGACCTTGCTTTTGACCCTGCTCTGTGCACCACCCTGGTCCTTTCAATGCAGCCCCTGGCTCTTATCTGCGCCCCTTTGGCTATGCCTACCTGGCCCCTGTCTGCACCCTGGGATCTGGCCCTTGTCTTTGTATGCCTCTTCCTGGTCTGTGCCCCTGGGCCCTTATCTGTGCCCCACTCCCTCTTTGTCTGCGCCTCTCTGGTTCTTGTCTCTGCTGCCCCCTTTGTGCGCCACCCTGGCCCTTATCTGTGCACCCCTCACCCCCCCTTCCCCCCCAGGACCTTGCTTGTGACCCTGCCCCTTACCCCTTATATGTGCGCCACTGGCCCTTTTCAGTGTAGCCCCTAGCCTTATCTTGGTCCCCCAGGCCTTGTTTGCACAGGTGTACTGTGACATCACTGTGCTTATTATCCCTGGACTGTGACATCACTGTGCTTATTATCCCTGGACTGTGACATTGCAGTGTTTATTATCCCTGTACTGTGACATCACTGTGTTTATTATTCCTGTACAGTGACATCACTGCGTTTATTATCCCTGTACTGTGACATCATTGTGTTTGTTATCCCTGTACTGTGACATCACTGTGTGTATTATCCCTGGACTTTGACATCACTGTGTTTATTATCCCTGTACGGTGACATCACTGTGTTTATTATCTCTGTACTGTGACATCACTGTGTTTATTATCTCTGTACAGTGACATCACTGTGTTTATTATCCCTGTACAGTGACATCGCTGTGTGTATTATCCCAGTGCAGGAAGAGGTAAGTGGTCTGTGTTTGTGTGTTTGTTTTTTATTTTTCAGGGTCATGAATGCAGAGGACTACGTTGGATTCGGTGGACTACGTCGGACCAGCTTTTTTTTTTTAATAAAATGGTCAAACAGGGGTCTGGGGGAGTGTTTATTTCAATAAAATGTTTTATACTTGTGTGTGTGTATTTTTTTTTACAATACTACAGTTTTAGTAATCACGGCTATCTACTGACGGCCCTGATTACTAATACTGGGCTTAGTGCTTGCCGGTATGGCAGGCCAGCACTAACCCCAACATCTATTACCTCGGCACCCACCGCCACCAGGGGTGCCGGGAAGAGCCGGGTACCCGCAGGACTGGACCTTCTAAATTGAGGGTCTGGCTCTGGGGCGGCTGCAGGCTGGTGCCATTAGGCTGGGAAGGGCCAATAACCGTGTCCCTTCCCACCCTGGTAGTGCCAGGCTGCCGCTGCTGGTTGTATCTGGCTGGCGAAGGAAAAAAGGGGGGAGACCCCACGCCATTTTTTTACAAAAATAATTAAATAATTAAAAAAAAATGGCGTGGGGTCCCCCCTTTTTTTCCTTCGCCAGCCAGATACAACCAGCAGTGGCAGCCTGGCACTACCAGGGTGGGAAGGGACACGGTTATTGGCCCTTCCCAGCCTAATGGTACCAGCCTGCAGCCGCCCCAGAGCCAGACCCTCAATTTAGAAGGTCCGGTCCTGCGAGTACCCGGATCTTCCCTGCACCCCTGGTGGCGGTGGGTGCCGAGGTAATAGATGTTGGGGTTAGTGCTGGCCTGCCATACCGGCAAGCACTAAGCCCAATATTAGTAATCAGGGCCGTCTGTAGATAGCCGTAATTACTAAAACTGTAGTATTGTAAAAAAAAAAATACACACACACAAGTATAAAACATTTTATTGAAATAAACACTCCCCCAGACCCCTGTTTGACCATTTTATTAAAAAAAAAAGCTGGTCCGACGTAGTCCACCGAATCCGACGTAGTCCTCTGCATTCACGACTCTGAAAAATAGAAAACAAACACACAAACACAGACCACTTACCTCTTCCTGCACTGGGATAATACATACAGCGATGTCACTGTACAGGGATAATAAACACAGTGATGTCACAGTACAGAGATAATAAACACAGTGATGTCACCGTACAGGGATAATAAACACAGTGATGTCACAGCACAGGGATAATAAACACAGTGATGTCAAAGTCCAGGGATAATACACACAGTGATGTCACAGTACAGGGATAATAAACACAGTGATGTCAAAGTCCAGGGATAATACACACAGTGATGTCACTGTACAGGGATAATAAACCTCAGATCAACACATTGTGCCCCCATCAGACCTCAAATCAGCGTCTTGTTCCCCCATCAGACCTCAGGTCAGCGTCTTGTGCCCCCATCAGACCTCAGGTCAGCGTCTTGTGCCCCCATCAGACCTCAGGTCAGCGTCTTGTGCCCCCATCAGACCTCAGGTCAGCGTCGTGTCCCATTCAGACCTCAGATCAGCATCTTGTGCCCCCATCAGACCTCAGATCAGCGTCTTGTGCCCCCATCAGACCTCAGGTCAGCGTCTTGTGCCCCCATCAGACCTCAGATCAACACAATGTGCCCCCATCAGACCTCAGGTCAGCGTCTTGTGCCCCATCAGACCTCAGGTCAGTGTCTTGTGCCCCCATCAGACCTCAGGTCAGCGTCTTGTGCCCCCATCAGACCTCAGGTCAGCGTCTTGTGCCCCCATCAGACCTCAGATCAGCGTCTTGTGCCCCCATCAGACCTCAGATCAACACAATGTGCCCCCATCAGACCTCAGGTCAGCGTCTTGTGCCCCCATCAGACCTCAGATCAACACAATGTGCCCCCATCAGACCTCAAGTCAGCGTCTTGTGCCCCCATCAGACCTCAGATCAGCATCTTGTGCCCCCATCAGACCTCAGGTCAGCATCTTGTGCCCCCATCAGACCTCAGGTCAGCCTCTTGTGCCTCCATCAGACCTCAGGTCAGCGTCTTGTGCCCCCATCAGACCTCAGGTCAGCGTCTTTTGCCCCCATCAGACCTCAGGTCAGCGTCTTGTGCCCCCATCAGACCTCAGATCAGCGTCTTGTGCCCCATCAGACCTCAGATCAACACAATGTGCCCCCATCAGACCTCAGGTCAGCGTCTTGTGGCCCCTCTCAGACCTCAGATCAACACAATGTGCCCCCATGTGCCCCCATCAGACCTCAGGTCAGCGTCTTGTGCCCCCTCAGACCAGCGTCTTGTGGCCCCCTCAGACCTCAGATCAGCCCACCCAGCCACTTTAAAAAAGCATACTTACCTGTTCTGGCCGCCGCTGTCCTCAGGCTCCCCGCTCCACTGTGTTCCCTGCTGGCGCGCACTATGACCTGACGCTGCGTCAGGTCATAGTGCGCGCCGGCAGGGAACACAGTGGAGCGCGGAACCTGAGGACAGCGGCGGCCAGAACAGGTAAGTATGCTTTTTTTAAAGTGGCTGGGTGGGCTGATCTGAGCTCTGAGGGGGGCGCGGGGCCCCCCATGAAATCATTGGAGCGGGGGCCTGGAGCAGTAGCTCCAGGTGCTCCAATTATAATCCGGCCCTGGCAGCGCGGCAGATATTAGAACATGGCAACCGCATTAAAGTGATGCGCGCGCCATGTTCTATGTATCGGACGGCAAGAAAACTCGGTATCGAGCTTCGGTACCGCACTAGGTACCGAAACCGTACCAAGTTTTCGATATATCGTGCAACACTACACTAGCTAACACTGTCTGTCTCTTCTCCTTCCCAAAGCATAATGAGGCTGATGCTGCAGGTCCCTACCTTATGTAAATTTAGGTCACATGTCACTGCCAGCCAATCACTGCTGGGGAGGTATAGGGGCTGTTACATCACAGCAGGCGTTCCCACAGGCTTCCCTTTGATGCTGATTGGCTGAAAAAAACGGGCATTTCAAACTTCCAGTGACGCACGAATAATCACGAGTCCGCGCTGCCTCGGGATGCCGAGCCGAGCCGAAGCGGGCAATATTCGTGCGAATCACGAATATTGCCGCTTCGATTCGCTCATCACTAGATGCTACCATTACAAGACAGTTCATGAAATTTCTTACCTTCTAGATATTCCACCATTAACTGTGAGTGGTATTATTGTAAAGAGGAAGAACTACATTAAGTCAGCCACCAGGTATCAGATCAGGTAAAGTTACAAAGCGGGATCTCTACAGACCACAGAACATATCACCAACGCTCTGCTAACTCAATAATTACAGAGTTTCAAACCTCCTTTAGCATTAACATCTGCACAAAAATTGTGTACCAGGAGCTTCATGGCATAGGTTTCTATGGATGAGCATCTGCATGCAAGCTTTACATCACCGAGTACAATGCCGAGAGGGAGTGGAGTAAAGCATGCTGTCACACATCTGGAGAAGTGAATATGTGTTTGTTGGAGTGACAATGCAATAGGCAGTGGGCATGGGCCCACTGTACCAACTAACCTGTTTGGCTTTGGGCTAAACCTAAAGGAACTGTCCATGGTATTCACCCTTTAACCCCTATACAAGGATCTAGACTTCACTGCTGGAAAGCCAACCAGGCTGCTACCTTCTGGAATAGTCCTGGTGTGATTGGCAGCAGACCTATGGGGAGTTAGATGCATAGATTTAAAGCACCAAAGGAGCAGACAATATTCGTAGTCAGGAGACAGGTCAGGTTGTGGGCAGGCAGAGTTTGTGCATATCCGTAACACAAATAAGAGGTCAGAGTTTAGATCAGACTCTATATTAATGTCTATGAATTAAGGGCGAGTTCACATGACTGATTTAAAAAAAAAAACACGCTTAAAAAATCAGCACGGAATACGGAATGCGTTTTTTTTCACATATCAGGAGGGGTATGTTTAATAGAAGCAAGTGGTCTTTTACCTAGTATGGCAATACAGGTACTGGTAAAATCTCTTCTTACATACTGTAGACTGTATAAATCTGATACACATGATTATATACACTCACGGCCACTTTATTAGGTACACCATGCTAGTAACGGGTTGGACCCCCTTTTGCCTTCAGAACTGCCTCAATTCTTCGTGGCATAGATTCAACAAGGTGCTGGAAGCATTCCTCAGAGATTTTGGTCCATATTGACATGATGGCATCACACAGTTGCCGCAGATTTGTCGGCTGCACATCCATGATGCGAATCTCCCGTTCCACCACATCCCAAAGATGCTCTATTGGATTGAGATCTGGTGACTGTGGAGGCCATTTGAGTACAGTGAACTCATTGTCATGTTCAAGAAACCAGTCTGAGATGATTCCAGCTTTATGACATGGCGCATTATCCTGCTGAAAGTAGCCATCAGATGTTGGGTACATTGTGGTCATAAAGGGATGGACATGGTCAGCAACAATACTCAGGTAGGCTGTGGCGTTGCAACGATGCTCAATTGGTACCAAGGGGCCCAAAGAGTGCCAAGAAAATATTCCCCACACCATGACACCACCACCACCAGCTTGAACCGTTGATACAAGGCAGGATGGATCCATGCTTTCATGTTGTTGACGCCAAATTCTGACCCTACCATCCGAATGTCGCAGCAGAAATCGAGACTCATCAGACCAGGCAACGTTTTTCCAATCTTCTACTGTCCAATTTCGATGAGCTTGTGCAAATTGTAGCCTCAGTTTCCTGTTCTTAGCTGAAAGGAGTGGCACCCGGTGTGGTCTTCTGCTGCTGTAGCCCATCTGCCTCAAAGTTCGACGTACTGTGCGTTCAGAGATGCTCTTCTGCCTACCTTGGTTGTAACGGGTGGCAATTTGAGTCACTGTTGCCTTTCTATCAGCTCGAACCAGTCTGCCCATTCTCCTCTAACCTCTGGCATCAACAAGGCATTTCCGCCCACAGAACTGCCGCTCACTGGATGTTTTTTCTTTTTCGGACCATTCTCTGTAAACCCTAGAGATGGTTGTGCGTGAAAATCCCAGTAGATCAGCAGTTTCTGAAATACTCAGACCAGCCCTTCTGGCACCAACAACCATGCCACGTTCAAAGGCACTCAAATCACCTTTCTTCCCCATACTGATGCTCGGTTTGAACTGCAGGAGATTGTCTTGACCATGTCTACATGCCTAAATGCACTGAGTTGCCGCCATGTGATTGGCTGATTAGAAATTAAGTGTTAACGAGCAGTTGGACAGGTGTACCTAATAAAGTGGCCGGTGAGTGTATATATTATATATTCTATGTGGAAATCCACCAGATAAAGTGAATTCAAATCCATATCCTTTAATATAGCCATTAACACTATGGTATTGGAGAAATATGATTTTTTTTTTTTTTATATATATTGAAAATCATTATCACAACAGTATAGAAAACATATTGAAGCAGAATGATCAATATTAATTTCAATATAAAGCTGTTTAGTAGGGTTACTGTAGTGGCATTTAATTAATCAATTTCCTTATTCTGAACTGACATTTCATATATGCTGCCATATAAGATGATAAAAGACTCGAGCTGCGCCATTCCATTCCCTAATTTGCTCTGCTAATACCCTTTAATGGTCCTAGTGATAATATATTATATTCCTTCAGATGCTTTCACATTACTTTGATAAATGAACCACATTGGTTACATTATAAAATCATTATAGTATGTTACAGAATTTTGCCGATATTTCCATACAGAACAGGTTTATACATTTTAACTTTAAAAAAATAAAAAATAAATAATAATAATAATTATATATATATATATATATATATATATATATACACACAGTACAGACCAAAAGTTTGGACACACCTTCTCATTCAAAGAGTTTTCTGTATTTTAATGACTATGAAAATTGTAGATTCACACTGAAGGCATCAAAACTATGAATTAACACATGTGGCATTATATGCTTAACAAAAAAGTGTGAAACACCTGAAAATATGTCTTATATTCTTCTTAGGTTCTTCAAAGTAGCCACCTTTTGCTTTGATTACTGCTTTGCACATTCTTAGCATTCTCTTGATGAGCTTCAAGAGATAGTCACCTGAAATGGTATTCCAACGCTCTTGAAGGAGTTCCCAGAGATGCTTAGCACTTGTTGGCCCTTTTGCCTTCACTCTGCGATCCAGCTCACCCCAAACCATCTCGATTGGGTTCAGGTCTGGTGACTGTGGAGGCCAGGTCATCTGGAGTAGCACCCCATCACTCTCCTTCTTGGTCAAATAGCCCTTACACAGCCTGGAGGTGTGTTTGGGGTCATTGTCCTGTTGATAAATAAATGATGGTCCAACTAAACGCAAACCGGATGGAATAGCATGCTGCTGCAAGATGCTGTGGTAGCCATGCTGGTTCAGTATGCCTTCAATTTGGAATAAATCCCCAACAGTGTCACCAGCAAAGCACCCCCACACCATCACACCTCCTCCTCCATGCTTCACGGTGGGAACCAGGCATGTAGAGTCCATCCGTTCACCATTTCTGCGTCGCACAAAGACACAGTGGTTGGAACCAAAGATCTCAAATTTGGACTCATCAGACCAAAGCACAGATTTCCACTGTTCTAATGTCTATTCCTTGTGTTCTTTAGCCCAAACAGGTCTCTTCTGCTTGTTGCCTGTCCTTAGCAGTGGTTTCCTAGCAGCTATTTTAACATGAAGGCCTGCTGCACACTCTGTGTGGCATTGACCTGGTCTCTAATCTGAGCTGCTGTTAACCTGCGATTTCTGAGGCTGGTGACTCGGATGAACTTATCCTCTGCAGCAGAGGTGCCTCTTGGTCTTCCTTTCCTGGGGCGGTCCTCATGTGAGACAGTTTCTTTGTAGCGCTTGATGGTTTTTGCGACTGCACTTGGGGACACTTTCAAAGTTTTCCCAATTTTTTGGACTGACTGACCTTCATTTCTTAAAGTAATGATGGACACTCGTTTTTCTTTACTTAGCTGCTTTTTTCTTGCCATAATACAAATTCTAACAGTCTATTCAGTAGGACTATCAGCTGTGTATCCACCTGACTTCTGCCCAACACAACTCATGGTCCCAACCCCATTTATAAGGCAAGAAATCCCACTTATTAAACCTGACAGGGCACACCTGTGAAGTGAAAACCATTTCAGGTGACTACCTCTTGAAGCTCATCAAGAGAATGCCAAGAGCGTGCAAAGCAGTAATCAAAGCAAAAGGTGGCTACTTTGAAGAACCTAAAATATAAGACATATTTTCAGTTGTTTCACACTTTTTTGTTAAGTATATAATTCCACATGTGTTAATTCATAGTTTTGATGCCTTCAGTGTGAATCTACAATTGTCATAGTCATGAAAATACAGAAAACTCTTTGAATGAGAAGGTGTGTCCAAACCTTTGGTCTGTACTGTATATATATATATTTATTTTTTTTTTACTTTATGAAAAAAGCATACTCCTCTGAGCTTTCCCATATGCTGGCCATTGCAGCAAAAAAAAAAAAAGTATATTCGGAAGGCAATCTAAGATGTAGTTTATATATTGGAATATGTCTTGGTTAATGTGTGCTCAGATTTCCTCAGCATATGCAATAAATGTTAAAAATATTCTACGGTTTTCAAACCAGCACCTAGATCTGAATACTTTTGTAACTGCATGTACTGTAATTAAAATTTGTAGCTAATGAGTTATTTAATGGAATCTCTCTGTAGAGCACACCTGCTGTTTTTTCTAATTTCTCTGTCCTGCTCACTGAGATGGAGGCACATGCTCAGTTCCATCATGTTCCAGCTGCAGTAGAAAGGGCATGCCCCTGAGAAAGTGTACACCACCTAATCTGCCAACTGGAACTAAACCTAGCAGAACAACTGGAAGAACAACTGGAAAAATGAATGAGGAGATATCTGGATCCATATGAGATACAGGGCTGGTTCTAGCTTTTGTAGAAAGAGGTTGTCATGTACTATTTTATGTATGATTTTCATTTTTTATATTATTTATGGGATAACCCGTTTAAAGCTTTCACATGATGTGAACATGCCTTACATTTTTGTGAAAAAATATGGCAAAAAAAACTAAAAACATCATAATAAATTATACAAAATTTGGTACTGTTAAAAATCTCTCTCTCTAGCAGTTGGGACCAGATGTATTAGAAGGCCATATGAGTCATTAGCCGTTCTACTCTATGTAACTGATAAAGATGAATATTTACAAGAGAACACAGATATGTCCTTTGTATTTGCCTCTTTATATCATGTCTTCTGTTATCTAGCAGCAGAATTTGACAAGCAAACAATACAATTAAAGGATCATTTATTATGAAAAATTAAAATAAAAAAACTCCCTTTTAGTTTAATTAGATTGAAAAATAATGCAATGTCAGTCAAGTTCAACACGTCTTACTTCAAGAAGTTTGGCTCAGAGAAAGAAAAAGAAAACAAATTGGATGCCTGTCACAAGCATCCCACACAGGGGAACTCATGAGGTCAGAAGCCTTAATTTCCTCGCTCAACCTCTTTTATAGGATACGTTAGTAATTCTAACTAAAAATATCAGTTTATTAAATTCCAGATTTGATTGTTCTTTTTTACCTTTCGCATTTACAATAAAAACCTTCAAACAATGCACAGATTTGTCCTTCATATATATACCCATTTATACTGTGTGCGCTAACTTGAATAAAACATTAACAGGACATATGTAACTTCAGAAAATTCTCTGATGTACTTGGATTTAATAGGATCTTCTTTAGGATCTGTCTTTTTATACTAGGTATTATTTTTTCCAATCTTATCCTGATCACTACAATTATTCTTACAAAAAATTCTACAGAAAAAAAGAGTCTTATTGCTACAGAAAATAGTAGCTTGCATGCAAGTTAAGGCATACATCCAACTTAGAGAATTACTTACTGTAGTTTTCATGTCCAAAATGATATACTGATTTTTTCATATTGTACAGTATGTTTAAAATAGTTTATTTAAAGGTCATAATGGCTTGCTTACCTGCTAACGGTCATGCAAAGACTAAATAACAAAAATCTAGCTGCCTTCAACCACCACTAGGTGGAACATTTTGTATACAGATTTATCCGACCAAGGATAACATCTGCATGGAGTTTATATGTTCTCCCCGTGTTTGCGTGGATTTCCTGCGGGTACTTCGGTTTCCTCCCATACTCTAAAGACATACTGATAGAGAACTTAGATTGTGAGCTCCATTGGGGACAGTGTGATGCTAATGTCTGTAAAGCGCTGCAGAATATGTCAGCGCTATATAAGTGAGGAAAATAAATATATGTGTATAGAGATGTCCAAATTGATTCTAACAAATCAAATTCATTTAAAATCAGCAGAAGCACCAAGGTCCTTCTGCTCAAGAGATGCTCCCTTGACCTTTATTGACAGGGCCAAACATCTTGCCTGACTGTCAATCCTGTACCTGTGCTGTTGCTCTAAGTATTTGTGCAAGTGCACAGGATCTGCTGCTTGAGCAGTGCAGGTACTGACTGTGCATGTGCTGCTGACGTCTGGGTACAGCTGAAAATGGTGGCAGTACGCCTTCATCCAAAGCCACCTCCTTAACTTCTGGATGTACTTGGGCATCAGCTGTGCATGCGCTGCTAAGGTAGCAACAGCAGATCCTATGTGCTTAGGCAGATACTAGGAGCAATGGCGCAAGCACAAGGTTAACAGGACCAGGTGAGATGTATGGCCCTGTCAATCAAGGGTGAGGGGGGAGTCTTGAGCAACAGGGCCAGTCCCAGAAAGCTAATTTTCGGCAAATTTGATTTATTAGAATCAATTCACTCATTTCTATAAACATGTATATACACCTTTAGTAAGCTCCCAAGTAGCCAAATGGGGTCATTTATCAAAATGGTGTAAAGTAGAACTGACTTAGTTGCACATAGCAACCAGATTCCACCTTTCATTTTCCAAAGTAGCTGTCAAAAATTAAAAGATGGAATCTGATTAGTTGCTGTGGGCAACTAAGCCAGTTCCACTTTACACCAGTTTGATAAATCACCCCAACCGTTTTTACCTTTAACTTTATATATGTGTGAAGGAAAGAAAGAGATTTAGAGCTCTGTAATTGAAAAATAGTGCAATGACCGCCATAAAGATATATTATGAAATTCATTATCAGTGCATTATTTCATTATTAGTATTAATCCATAAAACTCATTATCCGTTCCTAATTATCATAGTTGAGTTATACTTCTCAACATGCTAAAATATATTTGTGCTCTGTAGACCATTTATGACATGTGACCATTACAGAAAGATCTATAACACTACAGGCCTTCATGTATCTATACCTATGATTACAGGATTACTACTAAAACAGATAATAGATGATCTCCAATGAATAACCCCTTCGCGCCCAGCGCCATACTATTACGTACTTCTATGTACTATTACGTACTATTACATGTTTAAAGATGGCGCCCGCTCCTGAGCAGAGCGGGCGTCATGGCCGCGGGTGAACTGCTGAATACTACAGCAGTCACCTGCGGCTGATGTCCGCGACCGGCAGTAATGCCGATTGCGGACATTTAACCTCTCGGATGCCGTGGTCAATCCTTCTGGTGTTGCTCCGGCTCCCCCGTGTGGCGATTGTAGGAGCCGGAGCATGTCTTCAGCAGCCCCTGTCATAGTGAATCACAGGAGGCTGCTGCATAGTCTTTCCTATGGAGCCCTTGTGTGTGATAGGGCTCCATAGGAAAGTAGTAAAATTATCATAGACTCCAATGCTAATGCATTGGAGTCTATGATATAAGCAATCAGATGATTGTTTGTTATAGTTCCCTATGGGAACTGTAAAAAAGTGTGAATAATTAAATAAAGTTTTTAAAAAAAAAAATAAAAAAAACATAAAAATTGATATCAACCACCTTTCCCTAAAATAAAAATAAAAGTAGCAAAAAAAATAAAAATACACATCATAGGTATTGCCATGTGCGAAAACGCCCATGTTATAAAAATATAAACATTTATTTCCCATTCGGAAAACAGCGAAGCGGAAAAAAGCGTCAAAATGTCAGATTCACAGTTTTTTGTCGCTTTTTTTTCTAAAAAAAATTAAATAAAAAGTGATCAAAAAGTCATACACACCCCAAAATGGTATCAATAAAAAGTTCAGATCTCCCCGCAAAAAATGAGCCCCCATACAGCTCCCTACACATAAATACCAAAAAGGTATAGGGGTCAAAATATGGCGATGAAAAAAAAATTATTATAAAATAATGATCATTATTTTATCACTATCAAAACTCAAGAAACACTATACATATTAGATATCGCCGGATTTGTACTGACCTGTAGATTGAAAGAAACTGGTCAGTTTTAATGCATATCGAATGCCGTAAATAAAAAACCCGTAAAACTGTGGGGGAATTGCAATATTTTTGAAATTTCACCAGATTTCGATTTTTTTCCCACGCTTCCCACTACATCATATACAATATTAAATGGTGGCATTGGAAAGTACAACTTGTCCCGCAAAAAACAAGCCCTCATGCAGCTATGAGAACAGAAAATTTAAAAACGTTATGGCTGTGTGAAGGCAGGCAAAACGAAAAGGAAAAAAAAAACCTCTGGGAGTGAAGGGGTTAAAATCATAATGCTTGAGCTGTTGGGGTGCTTCATGAATTTACATATTAATATGACAATGATAATGTCATATTTAACAGAAAGTAAACATATTAATTAATACAAATATTTCAATGCTGATAAACCAATAGAACAATAGTCGGATTCTTTGTCAAAATCTCCTTATGTATCTTATGCAATGCTGACCATCAACAGCCCAGGACTCAAACCTGAAAAAAAAGACTATAACGTTAAGCCTTGGAGGAAGCAAGTGTCTGAGAGACAGAAGCAGTTTTCAGCATTTGCCAGCTCAGTCTCGATCCTCATCTCCATCCTAGACGGAGCCAATAAACAGCACAGTCCCAGTGTAGCCGAAGATAACGGAATGGTAAGGCCAGAAAAAATATGAAAAGAAATGAGTCAAATGGTTCAGTTCAACCCTCAAGTAGTAACATTTCTGCATAAACAGAATTATATATTTTGAGGTTTAAAAAAAAAGGAACTACAGCCAGGAGTCAAGATAGGGAGCATTCGGAAAACAAACAACGGGACACAATTTCATGATAGATAACCCAACAGCACAATTCCTGTCATTGTGAATGAAATATCCGCTGTTAATTGCTTTCTATAATATATTGGACAAAATACAAAATAACATTTCATCAAATCAAAATGATTGTGTCTTTTAAACATAAGTTAAAACTAAAGAGTTTGAATTAATTTCTAAAACGAAGTTTAACCATTTCCCAACAACAGGCGTGCATGTATGCCTGATGCAGGGTCTTTAAAGATGGTATCTGCTCAGAAGTTAAGCACGTGTTACAGCCACTGGGTGCCTACTGTTTTACATAGCAGACAGCAGTGGTTGAGTCCATGATTGGTGATAATGCCAATCACAGACTTTAACCCCTCAAATGTTGTGATCAATTGTGACCACTGCATCTGAGTTTTAATTTTCTGGGAACAATGCACTCCTGGTGACCAAAAGGTCCCCCTTCTGCACAATCAGTTTGGTTGTTACTGCAGCCTTGAATCTTCTCAAGGTCCTGAGACCTGTCATAGCTAAGTCCCTATCAAGCTCTGCCAGACTGGGAAAATCAGCTCATTCCCCCAGAGACTGCAATGGTAAGTCATTGCAGTCTATGGGAGAAGCAATCAAACAATTGCATGTTAAGTCCCTTATAAGAACAAAAATTAAGTGAAAAAGAATGTTAAAAACATTTTTAAAATATACAAAAAAAAAATGAAAATCACCCAATATTCCCATTTTAAAAATAAAATAAACAAAAATGAGTATTGCCGCATCTCAAAATGCCCAAACATTACAACATAAAAGTATTTATCCCGTATGGTGAACATTGTAACAGAAAAAAATATCAAAATGGCTGAATCTACATTTTTTAGATCCTTCACCTACCATAGAAGTTGAATACAAAGGAATCAAAAAGTCATAAACCTCCCAATGCTATCAATAAAAAATACAGATCACTCCACAAAAATGAGCCCTCTCATAGCTCCTTGTATGTAAAAAAAATTGTGGGGGGTCAGAATATAGCAATGGGAAAAAAATGAATAAAAAAATAAAAATACATTTTAATTATTTTTTTAAGTTTTAAAACACAAGAAAAACAAAAAATGTAACATCTCTGTAATCGTACAGACATGCAGAATGAAGGTAACAGGTTAGTTTTACCGTATAAGGAAAGATGTAGAAATAAAACTCATAAAACTATGTCACAATTGCATTTATTTTTTCACTTCCACCAAATATGGAATGTCTTCCAGCTTCTCACTACATTGTATACATGTTAAATGACACCATTAGAAAGTACAATTCGTCCCACAAAAAACAAGCCCTCAAATATCTATATGAATGGAAAAATAAAAACATGAAAGATCAGTGACATAGAACTGCTGTCCCCTCACATAGCATGGTCTTTGTGTTTTTCAATTTGATGCAATTTCAGCCTGTCAGCCCTCTCTGCCCTGTCATGTCCCTCTCCCCTGTCAGTTGTTACATACAGGAGGCAGGGAGACCAATGTGAAGCTACATGCCATAGAACTACACTGGAGAGTCAGCACACACAGACAGTACAGACATGCATTGTGAATCAGGAGATTTACTGTATTCAGTTAATCATTGTATAGACTGACCAACTGTATCACAACTGTATCACAATCCTGGTCCTTGAGATAGGGAAGCCATGATAGAAGGAGGTAACAGATTTCCTTTAAACATATGTTGTAAACATTTTTGGTGATTTTTTTATTGGCCATGTCACTATCTATAGTGTAAGAAATCCCAATATTACAGTTTTTGCACTGGCCACTAGGCTTAAAATTTCTCAAGACTTCTTGTTCTTTGAGAGCAGACACATGGTCCACAGACAATAGACTGGAGGGGACTTACTAACTTCTATGAAAGATTTTTCTAGGCATTCTCACAAATTGCAAAACAAAATGTTTAACAAAAAAAGCTGATTTAAGCAATAGGTAATTTTCTGATAACACATACCTTTTAAAATAGCTGAGTTGGGGTGAGTGGATTTGACCCTACCTGTATACCTATACCTAAGACTATAGACTCTATATGGCCAATGTTTCGATAAAACTGTTGCACAGAACGCCAGCTTTTAGTAAATGTGCTCTGAAAATGTGTACTGAAAATTGTCACTAACATTTCACTACTCAATAGGATAGCAGAATATATGAAAATATGTATAATATATATATATATATATATTTTATGAGAGAACAATGCCCCTTCACTTATCAGCTCTTTTGTGCCCCCCCCCCCAACTAATATTCTCATTGCAATTTGTTGAACATCAGATTACATGCTCCCATAGAAGAAGGGACAAGAGAGGAGGAATGAACTGCAAAGTGAGAAACAAGCAAAGAGGCACACAAAAGGAGGCTGGAGCGACTAATTATGTGTTATATCTCACCCAAGTGCTTTATTCTCATCATTACTGCTCTGTACTTCTGTCTCATGTTCAGTTAGTTACTATTGGGTGATTCTGATTAAGAAACAAAGAGTTAGGGAGTAGAATCACTATGGCTATGAGGAGACACCATATTGCACATAGTCTCTATCCACCATCTTAGGGACAACTGAGAATTACAGATATTGGCTGTACAGGGAAAACTGATAAAAAATACTATACATACTCACGTGGCTTGGGCTGGAGCTATTCAGTATAGATTTCAGCAAAATGGTTGGTTTGATTCAAGTAAGTAATCCAATATTTTGCTAAGGGTATATGGCATAAAAATGGTGACAGATTCCATTTAAACTTGTCTCCTTATCTCAAATAAGACTGTCTAGTTTCTCCCTCTAACCAGTCTGACATATTTTTGCAAACAAATTGCAGTCTTTTCTGCCACTACATCCAAAAACAACATAGCTGTAATAAGCAGGATTAGAAAAAAACACTAGGGGGGTCATTTGAACCAATTCAGATTCCATCTTTCATTTTTCAACTCTCCTTAGACAACTAAAAGTTAGAATCTGATTGGTTGCTATGGGTAACTAAGCCAGTGTTCATTTACACCAGTTTTGATAAATCTACACCTAGAAATCCCCATAATTATAACAAAAGAAAATATAAGTATAACCTTATTTTACGTCACATTATTTTATTTATTTATTTATTTTTTGGTGTGTGTCCTTGTGCTACCTTATACTTATCCTATAGTGGTATGTGTAGAAAGGACAACTTGTCCGCAGATGCAAAAGGTTTGATACAATTCAATAATACATCTAAATTAAAATATTTTATGAGGTCCTAAAGGTGAAAAATGGCTTTTCCCTAATGGGGTTACTCACTATTCATGAAAGCATCACTATAATTTCTAATTATTTTCCTCATTGCTGGCCCTATTGTTTTCTGGGGAAAGGAAATCTTGATCTGCAAAAATCTATAACATCTAAATCTACCAAGAAGCCTTACAGAAACTGCAAATTGATTATAGTCATTCTTCTTTCACAGTAATTTATCATTCGATATACATGAGCATTAACGTTATTACAGGGAAAGGAACAATATGAGAATGAGCAAGTCAGACTGGCTAGCTCTAAGATGGCAATGCCTTTCCATACAGAGGGGCAGATTATAATGAGGGCACGTCTTGATCCCTTGTGCCCTGAAATGAGATGCACCTAATGTTTTTAGGTATATCTCTCTATAACTTTGAGAAAGTTCGTAACGAATCTGGTTAAAATAACGGCGACGCAAAATATATGCATATTTGAGAATGTACGCTAATGCGTACACTAATGCGTTTGAATTCATAAAATGCGTACACATTAGAAAACATTCTCAAATATGCGTATATTTAGGGTATGGAATATCCCATATGCCATACCCTAAATATACGCATAATTGAGAATGTTCACTAATGTGTACACGAATTTTATGAATTCATACGCATTAGCGTACGCATTAGTGTACATTATTAAGTAGCGTACCTTTGACAACGCTAGACTGTATGTTTGTTACTTGAGTAGGAATGTTCGCAGACGCAGTGTATGCGTACGCTAATGCGTACATATTCAGTTAAGTAGCGTACCTTTGACAATGCTAGACTGTATGTTCATTACTTGAGTAGGAATGTTTGCAGACGCAGTGTATGAGTACGCTAATGCGTACATATTCAGTTAAGTAGCGTACCTTTGACAACGCTAGACTGTATGTTCGTTACTTGAGTAGGAATGTTCGCAGACGCAGTGTATGAGTACGCTAATGCGTACATATTCATTTAAGTAGCGTACCTTTGACAACACTAGACTGTATGTTCGTTACTTGAGTAGGAATGTTCGCAGATGCAGTGTATGCGTACGCTAATGCGTACATATTCACTCAGTTAAGTAGCGTACCTTTGACAACGCTAGACTGTATGTTCGTTATTTGTGCGGGAATGTTCGCATTAGCGTACGCATTAGTGTAGATTCTCAAATATGCGTATATTTTGCGTCGCCGTTGTTGAAGTCACTTGAATTTTTTCCACTTTTTTCATTGTAATAGCAACTGCAAGTACACGAAACTATACCCTATCAGACTCCCATTATTGTAGCAGCAATTATTCAGCCGTTATAGCAAGGTTCGTTTTAGGTTCGGTTCGTACGAATCCAAACTTCACGAAAGTTCGCCGAAGCAAAGCGAACTTTTCAAAAGTTCGCTCATCCCTAGTATACATGTATTTAGTAATAATGTATACATGTACTGTATATAGTAGTAATAAGTCACTGAGGTTGCTTTCTTTAGTGATGTAGATTCTGTAAAAGATACAGTGCCTTACGAAAGTATTCGGCCCCCTGGAACTTTTCAACCTTTTGCCACATTTCAGGCTTCAAACAAAAAGATATAACAGTTTAATTTTATTGGATCATTTAAAGGGAACCTGTCATCTCCAAAACACCCCCTGAACTAGAGTAAGCGGTGTATAGTGTAAGTGATACTGAATCCAAATATGTAAGTTTTATCTTCACTGCACTCACTGAACTCCGGTACTTACTCACATAATGGAGAGGACTCAAAGAAGAGTCCTCTCAATGCATTTTACTGCCGGTTTGTGGGAGCACAGCGTCAGAATGGAAGTGAGTATGAAGATAAAACTTACATATTTGGATTCAGCATCACTTACACTATACAACGCTTACTCTAGTTCAGGGGGTGTTTCGGAGATGACAGGTTCCCTTTAAACTTTTTTGTAATAAGAAAAATGAAAAGTTGGGCGTGCAAAATTATTCGGCCCATTTACTTTCAGTTTAGAAAACTCACTCCAGAAGTTCCCTGAGGATCTCTGAATGATCCAATGTTGTCCTAAATGACTGATGAAGATAAATAGAATCCACCTGTGTGTAATCAAGTCTCCGTATAAATGCACCTGCTCTGTGATAGTCTCAGGGTTCTGCATCATGAAGACCAAGGAACACACCAGGCAGCTCCGTGATACTGTTGTGGAGAAGTTTAAAGCAGGATTTGGATACCAAAAGATCTCCCAAGCTTTAAACATCCCAAGGAGCACTGTGCAAGCGATCATATTGAAATGGAAGGAGTATCAGACCACTGAAAATCTACCAAGACCCGGCCGTCCCTCTAAACTTTCATCTCAAACAAGGAGAAGACTGATCAGAGATGCAGTCAAGAGGCCCATGATCACTCTGGATGAACTGCAGAGATCTATAGCTGAGGTGGGAGAGTCTGTCCATAGGACAACAATCAGTCGAACACTTCACAAATCTGGCCTTTATGGAAGCGTGGCAAGAAGAAAGCCATTTCTCAAAGATATCCATAAAAATGTCTCGTTTACAGTTTGCCACAAGCCACCTGGGAGACACACCAAACATGTGGAAGAAGGTGCTCTGGTCAGATGAAACCAAAATCCAACTTTTTGGAAACAATGCAAAACGATATGTTTTGCGTAAAAGCAACACAGATCATCACACTGAACACACCATCTCCACTGTCAAACATGGTGGTGGCAGCATCATGGTTTGGGCCTGCTTTTCATCAACAGGGACAGGGAAGATGGTTAAAATTGATGGGAAGATGGATGGAGCCAAATACAGGACCATTCTGGATGAAAACCTGTTGGAGTCTGCAAAAGACCTGAGACTAGGACGGAGATTTATCTTCCAACAAGACAATGATCCCAAACATAAAGCAAAATCTACAATGGAATGGTTCAAAAATAAACGTATCCAGGTCTTAGAACGGCCAAGTCAAAGTCCAGACCTGAATCCAATTGAGAATATGTGGAAAGAGCTGAAAACTGCTGTTCACAAAAGCAACCTCAAAGAGCTCAAGCTGTTTTGCAAGGAAGAATGGGCAAGAATTTCAGTCTCTAGATGTGCAAAACTGATAGAGACATACCCCAAGCGACTTGCAGCTGTAATCGCAGCAAAAGGTGGCGCAACAAAGTATTAATGCAAGGGGGCCGAATAATTTTGCATGCTCCACTTTTCAGTTTTATTATTACAAAAAAGTTTAAATCATCCAATAAATTTCGTTCCACTTCACAATTGTGACCCAATTGTTGTTGATTCTTCACCAAAAATTAAAAATGTTATATCTTTTTGTTTGAAGCCTGAAATGTGGCAAAAGGTTGAAAAGTTCCAGGGGCCGAATACTTTCGCAAGGCACTGTATGCACTGGTAACAATACTAGTGAATATCTTTCACTTTGTGAGTGTTTTCTGTAACTGGAATTTGGGTCCAGGATTTAGGAGTGACTGAAGATCTTGGGTGGGAAGGTCTCTCCCAGACCCCATCATGGGTTTTCACCTGTATTAGTTAAGAAAGCAAACAGAGCATGGGGTGCTGGTGGTGTGAATGAGAAACAGAGACAAAAGGTTGTATTACACCTTTTGATTGTTCGGCCGATAATCGCTAACGAGAGTTTGTGTGAGCGCTCATTAGCGTTTATCTTGCAGTGTAATACCGAAACCAATTGCCCAATGATCGTTTGGGCAATTCTGATTTTTACGCATGCTTAAAAATCAGAGTTTGCCGGCAGCAGATCGTGCTAATAGCGATCTGCTGCCGGCAAACCACTATACAGCATGGAGATGAGTGATGGCATAAAGATCGCTCTTCCCCATGCTATGGAGGAGATCACTGCATGTGAAAGCAGCAGTCTCTTTAGAAAGTGATTGCCGGGATGAAACACTTGCTCCCGACAATCGCTTGCTCAACCGGCCTGAAGAGGCACCGGCCACTAAATAAGTTTGGCACATCCAGCGCCAGTCTAAGTGTAAGACATCTTCCTAGATGTCTTACATTTAGACCATTTTATAAGCCTAAAAAAGGTGTAGAAAATGATGAATGAGACTGGCCTACGAGCCCTAACCCTAACCTGCCCAAACCACGGCAACTTTTTTAGACCTGCTGTGAGATGGAAGAAGTTTTATATTGTGACACAACTGGCCGTTACGCCGCAATCTGCACCTGAAATACACCTAACATAGGCATATTTCATTTTCATAAATTAACACCTAAGCCTTTGACCTGAAGAGTTACCCTGTGCCTGTGTTCCTGGCTGCTAACTGCCATATGGCAAATGAGCTAAGCCCCCACAATATATAGATTTCACTATACAAAAATGGAAAAAAATAAAGTGCTAAGTGCATAAAAGACAATAATCAGGCCCCATACACACATCACATGGGCCGCTCTGTGTGAAGTAGCAGTCAGCACTATAGGCCCTGCTATGAACGGACTAAGTATGACCATTTGGTCATGTGATGTGCATGTGACACATCACATGGGCCACACGGTGTAATGGCGTGACTGAGCACAGCAGCTGATAATTATTTTGATTATATGTGGAGGTAATTACTGAATAAAGGGAGATGATGTTGAGGGGTATACATTGATGGTCCCATGGTGATGACGCCAGCCCGAAATAATGGCACGCTGAAACGTGTGAAGCAGCAGCGCCATCTTGGATTGTGGGACACAACATTGGAAATGGCTTCTTTTGACTTCCATATGGGGATAATTTGTTTGCAAAAAATTGTACATGGCCAGATTATTGTCCTTTATGCACTTAGCACTTTATTTTTGGCCTTTTTGTGTATAGTGAAATCTATATATACATGTATACATCTATTACTGCCATTCCTATGGATCTGTCCCATCTTTTCCAATGATGTTGCATCTTTCTGCAATTCCTGTTTTTCAACTGTTTTTAATTATGTGATATAATAAAAATTATGTTACTATGTGATTCTTTTTGTGTGTGCAATCTGGCGTTTCTGGCGTAGATTATGGTCATATGTTTATAGCCATAGGCACTGGGTATATTATAGCCTAACCTGTGATGTAGTTGTGTTTAAAATAACCTCTCCCAATTATTATTATTGGCTTTTAGTCTCTTTTAGTAGGGCTCTGGATGACCAGCCGTATGTAAAGGTCCCTTTACATCGGCCAAGAATCCGCCAGATAATCGTTAACGAGTGTATATATGTGCCTTCAATCGGATAATAGACCATTCATGCTGATACAAAAATCGTCTTTCGCCAGGGGCCACGACGTGCAGAGCCTGACGAAGCGCAGTGTGCGCGAAACGGCCGTCGCTTGCAGCATGCAGGAGGTGTTTGCCATCCGCCCCCATACTTGAATGTATTTGCCGGACATGTAATAAAGCCTTCAACTTTTTACGGTGAGTGCCGCTCTTTCTTTCATCTCTGGATATTTTGTTATTTGGGGATACGCCAGGGCTCAGAAGGGGAGGAGCAGCATCTGCATTTTCTAACATGGAATTTTCTGTCATGGTTTTTAAGAGCGATAACTTATTAATATTTTTGTGGACTGAGCTGCGTGAGGGCTTATTTTTTGCAGGACAAGCTGTGCTTTTTAATGGCACCATTTTGGGTTACATCCGGCTTTCTGATCACTTTTTAATCTAATTTTTGGGAGGTTAAGTCACTTTTTCTATATTTTTTTTACACTGTTCACTTTTTGGGGTAGATCATGTAATATTTTTGTAGAGCCAGTTGTTACGGACGCAACAATACCAAATATGTCTATGTTTTATTTTATTTTTTTTTACATTTTACACAATTTTACACAAGAGCATTTTAGAAAAAAAATCATGTTTTTGTGTTGCAATTTTTTAAGAGCTATTTTTTTTTTCATTTTTCTATCTATGATCTTGTGTGGGGGCTCATTTTTTGCGGATGAGGTGACGTTTTTATTGCTACCATTTTGGGATGCATACGACTTGTTGATTGTTTGATATTATGTTTTTTGGTAGGTGAGGTGACAAAAAAAGCTGTTTTGGCATAATTTTTATTAGATTTTTTTACGCAGTTCACTTGATGGGGTAGATCATGTGATTTTTTAGAGCCGGTCATTGCGGACGCGGTGATGCCAAATATGTCTATTTTATTTATTAATTTTTATTTGTAACATTTTTTTTAATGACATATTTGGGGGTAAATTATTTTTTTTTATATGTGATTTTTTTATAATACTAAAACTCTTTATTTTTTTATGTTTTATTTTACACTTTGTGTCCCCCATAAGGTCATACAAGACCTCAGGGGGACATTTAACTTCACTTATTTATTTATTTAGTTTTTACACTTGATTTCTCCTGTAACTGGGGCTGACATAGTAGCCCCAGTTACAGGGGAAATACATCCCCAGAGAGGCAGTACAGCATAATACTATGCTGTACAGCCTCAGTGCAGGGCTGATCGGGTCTATGAGAGATCCGGCAGCTCCTGCACTCTCCAGGCCCCGGCGATCACGTGACCGCCGGGCCGGAGCAGGAAGCACATTAGCGCTTCCTGATCTGTATACACAGCGCTCGGTGAGCACTGTGTATACAGCAATCTACAAGACAGGGACCCCTGGGAACGGTCCCTGCCTTCTCTTTGGGGTACCCTGCTGTCACTGACAGCAGGTACCCCACTGTGCAGCTGCACGATTAGCATGCAGCTGCTATCTCTGAATGGACGTTCAGAAACGTCCATTCAGAGATAGATAACCACTTCCCGGAAGTTTATATCCTATGGGCGGACGGGAAGTGGTTAAAGGGTTTGTGTCACTTCAGCAAATTGAATTTATCATGTAGAGAAAGTTAATACGAGACACTAATGTATTGTGATTATCCATATTGCTTCCTTTGCTGGCTGGATTCATTTTTCCATTACATTATACACTGCTCATTTCCATGGTTATAACCACCCTGCAATCCATCAGCAGTGGCCATGCTTGCACACTATAGAAAAAAGCACCAGCCTAGACGCGCTCCCATGCTCCCGGTCACCAGAGAAGCCGACACTTTTTCCTATAGTGTGCAAGCACGACCACCGCTGATGGACTGCAGGGTGGTCATAACCATGGAAAAGAGCAGTGTGTAATGTGATGGAAAGATGAATCCAGCCAGCAAAGAAAGCAATATGGGCAATCACAATACATTAGTAAGTAGGTTGTGTTAACTTTCTCTACATGATAAATGCCACTTGCTGAAGTGAGGCAACCCCTTTAAGTACTGTTTGTATTTATGTAGTTAGTGTATTTGCTATATTTATGTGTGTTTGCTGTGTGTAATGTAGTCTGTATATGTAGCTATGCACTGTAAACCTATGAAATTGTACTCACACTGTGGTGACCAAACTTCTCAAACAGCCCATGGTGCCCTCAATGTACATACACATAGCACAGAGCTATCAGTCTCCACATTTGCAGAATTTATTCAAACCTAGTGGTACAAAAGGATTATTGTGCACATCAAGATATGTAGAGCACTAAATATCCTTGAAAACATAGCTAACCGTCTGCTTGTACTATGCCTGGTGTTCTAAGATCAAATCATTTTTCTGAAATGAGTGAATATCTGCAATAATTTGTTTAATTGTTTTGGATACAGACACTGGCATGCCATCATCTTACCCTCCATTACACCCCGCACATGTCAAAGAGAACTTGCACTGCATCAAGCTGGAAAACATGTCACAGCAAAAGACCTAAGCAGCTGGCGAGTTTATTTCTAACCACTAAAGCATTATTTCATTTTCAGCTTCATATCACAAGTAGGAAATTGGAGTAAAAATTGCTTCAGAAGGAAGCACAATAGAAAACAGCTAAAAGTTGTGATTGATTTTCTTCCGAATTGCTGCTTTCCATAACTTGTATAGTACAATGAAAGAGATTTAATTTTCCCTAATCTGAGATCAGCAATTATTTCCTTTGTAATGACAATAACAATTTGTTACAACCCACACATACATAAATACAGTATATAACTAGACTGGTAATAAGATAGCAATCATTGACTGCCACATTTCAAGCAAATGACTCTCATTGAAAGGAAAATATTAGTGAATACTGGTTTTAAACTTGATTTTGTAATAAATAGTCATTTCCACCTCATTCTTTTCCCTCATAGCTCATTTCCCATAGGGAGAGTTTGTTGCATTTTTATCTACTGCCATACTTTATTTTAGTGTCCAGATGTACAATGTAAGCGAATCCCATTTACAACTGCAGTTTTATGTGTTTTCATGAGAAATCAGTCCAAAAAGTGTATGATTTTTCCCTCATCTGTAACAGTTCATAGTGACAGTTGTTTGTTGGAATATTTTCTAGTGTTTGTGAAAATAAAAATCACACTTCAATGGATACCACTGTTGCCTTACCAGTCCAGGGTCATGACTGAAACCTGGCCAATGATTTTTTAAAGGGGGGCTCTTGAGTTAACAATATTTTTTAAAAGGGTAGGGATTAGGTAAGCCACTAGAAAGAAAACAAAATAAACAAACAAAAAAAACTATACCCAAACGCAAACTCCTCCATTCCAGCACCACTGCTCCAAACTACCCTGCCACTGCAGCCATGACGTCATGTTTTTGACTGCAGCGGTCATGTTTGGTATATGGGAAGTCAGAAAAATAAAGTCCATTGGGGAGGACAGAGCAGTGGTCCTGTAAACAACCCCTTTAAAGAAGACATGTTTCATAATCAGAAACCCCCAACAAGCTGCATACTTTTGTTCTGTGACTCCAACAGTGATTTTCATTTTCTTGCAGCCTTTCCCATATGTCCTGTTAGTTTCACAATAGCAGTGAATTGTCAGATAGGTGATTCCCAGCGCTCAAAGTTTTCTGACATTTTTTATTTATTTATTTATTTGTTTACAGTGTTCACTGTGCAGGATAAATTATATGATCATTGTTCAGTTAAGGTCATTGCCAAATGTGTGAGGGATTTAATTTTTTATTTTTTATTATAAAACTTTTTTAATTGGAGATTTTTTAAAATTAAACTTTCCAGGACCACTACTTTGTCGGTACATTTGTCAAAGTAATTTAATCAGTTTCTATGAGGAGGTAAGTTCTAGACTTGGCCATGTCAAATCAATGGATGTCGTATATCTGGACTTCTCCAAAAGGTTAGTATATAAAATAAGAATGCTTGGCCTGGGAGAAAATGTCTGCTTGTGGGGAAGTAACTGGCTCAGTGATAGAAAACAGAGCCAGAACGTTACATACTCAGATTGGGTCGCTGTCACTAGTGGGGTACCACAGGGGTCAGTATTGGGCCCTATTCTCTTCCATATATTAATTAATGATTTGCCTTGGCATATACTGCTGACAATGCAAATAAGATAATGGGCTGCATCAAAAGGGGCATAGATGCCCTTGATTAGAACATAGTCCTGACACTTAACAAATCACTAGTCAGTAAAGTAGTGACTAAAGGCATTCACAACTTGCAATTGCATTTGTGGGGTGCTGAAAGGCCACAATGGGAGCCCGCTCCCTCTTAAACCACTTACATACCATCATTGTTATTGTGCTCATTATCGTGGGATTGTGGGATTGAGGTGATTGTGCAGATTTAAAGCCTGATTTTAACTGCCATGAAAACATGTGGGCAATCACAGGCTAACAGTTTAGAAAGCTCACACATGAATGCAATACCTTTTGAACTCCTCTCATGCCTCTACTTTTCTTTTCATTCTAGCACTTCAAACATAAAATAAGTAATTACTTCTTCTTACCTAAAGTTCTCCTCTGAACTGCTATATTAAAATCCCATGCTTTCACCAGACAACAGTTCTTAGATTACACTTTTGGGAACAAAATTAGATTCCCTCTAAAAAAAAAAAAGTGGCTAAGTTGGTTTTTTTTATTGCAGTTGCATTGTAAAGTATAGTCAGCTATTTTTTACAATGCAATTAAATCAAAGGTCTCCCGGCCAAACATAGAAGCAGAACACACTTTGCCATATCTCAAGCTAACAGAACTCTATGGACACATTAGACCAAGGGTGCCTCACCTGTTGCCTGGGGCTCTAAGGGGCCTGCAATGACACTTTGTGAGACCCCTAACCCAGCACCACCGTGTAGGTAGGCAATATTTGGCTGGTATTGGTATAAGTGTTTAATTTTAATTTAAAGGGTTTGTCCCACAAAACATATTCTACAGTTTTTAAAACAACACCTGGATCTGAATACTTTTGTAATTGCATGTAATAAAAAATTTTGCATAGCCCCTGAGTTATTCAATAAAATGTATCTTTATAACGCCATCTGCTGTTTTTTCTTTTCCTTATTTCTATGACCTGCTCACTGAGAAGGCTGCACATGCTCAGTTTCATCCTTGAACTGCCTCCTGAGCTGTGATAGGGAGAGAGATCCAGCAGAAAAGACATGCCCCTGAGCTGTGAGGGAGAGCTGAGACTGTTATGTACCTGGCCAGTGGCTATGAGAAGGACACGGGCAGTCTCCCTGGGCATTGGCCCACCGGGATATTTCCTTGTAGGGTCTATGGCCAATCCACCCCTGTTCCTATGTAAAAAAAAATGTATATTATAAACTTCTAACAAGTTCACCATGTCAGAGAGGAGACAACAAGGTTGAAAGTTGGTCATGCATGTAAGTGGCTCTCTTCCACATAGTTTACAGAATCTGTGAAACTATGATGGCAATATTTGCAGCCATCTCATCTTCTTTTTTCTGGGTGCAGAACAAGTGAGTAAGTGGCCACCAACCTTTTGATACATTCCTGAGTCTTCCACCTATCAGATATTTAGGACATATACTGTTGATATACCAAAACTATCCCATATGGGAATACCTCTAAATTTAACCGTGACCCTTGGGAGTGGATCAGTCCAGAACAGTCCATTTAATACCCTGGCATTAGACATATGGTATATGTTGAAATTCCCAAAAGCTACACAAACCTAGTTTAACTCACCTTTTAACAAGCCAAACATACACAGTTATGTAAAATTATAATCTAGGCAAACATAAAATGCAAACAAATACAATTTACAATTAATAATAACAGACCAGTGTGACAATTTACAATTAATGATAAAATAAATTAAATGGCTTGTGTAAAGACACTGATGGGTGTACACTGCACAACCCTTTTAATGTTAATTAATGAGCTTAATGTGTCTTTAGTATTTGGACTATGTTTATTCAAAAAAGTGGCATAATATTTAATTTATTACATTACTTTAAATTTTCATATTTGTAATATAACAATTTATCTAACAATTCTGATAGTTAGAACACATGTACATATCTTTATATTACACATAGGAAATAAGCTAACAAATACAAAGAGGAAGCCTTTATTAAAGTATAAACTCCATGAGGTCCACATATGCAATTTAATAATCTTATGCTTCAGAAATGCATACGTCATCTTTACACCATATGGCAAAAATACTAAAGATACTTTATTTCTTCTCATTATGTTTGATAGCAAATTTTAATTTTCACACCATGCAATTCTAATTAAATGCAAATACCTCAACAGGGATTAACTTTTCTGTAAAAAGATGTATTGTGTTTATGTAGATGCTATTTGCTGTACAAAGACTTAGTCTACACTGAATTAGGAAAAGCTGCTTAATAAAATCCAAGATATAAAAATTGTCCGCGGACACAATGAGATGACAGTAAAACGGCTATGTTCTTCATGGTATTAGCATGGTGATTTTGTTTGGAATAAAGTGTAAAACATGTAGAACAATATTTAAGACATTAAGTTATCTAAAGATATCAATGAAAACTTTGAAACTGAGTCATTTTATGCAATGTGAAAAGCTACTGACTAACCTCCATCTATTATATCAAGCTCCTTGGTGCTATCATTAGCGCTGAATGATACAATCACAACCTGTCAGTTATTTTACAATGACCTGCCAAGCTAACAAAATGTAAGTGGAAGATAAGATAGGAATGCATTTTATTTCTGATTTCTTCCATCCATATTTTTTAGATCTCAACATATTCACCTTCTTTTCATTCTCCTACATTTAAATTTGACTTATAATAGTATTAGTATAATTTATCTGTTAGGCTCATAAAGGACAACAAACATAGGAAGCCTTTACAACTCTTAATAAGTATTCAACTTATATATATGTATATATACACACACACACACATACAGTGACAAGCAAAAGGGTAACAATGATTTGATCTTTTGATTTCAGGCTTCATATGCCACCATCCACCCATCCACTACAGCTTTGAATGTGAGACTGCCATCATTTTATAGACAATCATCTTGGATATCTCATACATAAATTGGACTTACAACTATTTAGCATATGATTAGTTATGCAGATTCTTGTCATGTAACTGCATTGTTACTGTTTTGTTCGTGGTGGTGGAACAATCCTTTTCTTCTTGTATACTACAAATTACAACCTGTTCCCACATTCACTAATAACTCAGTGTATTATTAGGTTGATTCCCAAGGGAGGACCAGCCATGAAGACTTTCCAAGAAAAAATAAACAGCATCGTACAGCTCATTGATAGTGGTATCTTAGCTAAAAAAATTGCCAAACTGGACAATGTGAGTACAATGACAGTTTGAAGAATACAAAATTAAGTCCGTCCATCCATTCAAAAGCCAAAAGGTGGATGTCCAGGCAAAGTACCAGAGTCAACAAGTTGGCTCATCACAAGGTCTATCAGTTCTGGCATGACAAACATGGCAATGGAGGTGGCTCAAATGCTTCCTAATAGTGAGTTCACAGATGTACATATAACCACTGTGCAATGTGCATTACACATTTCTGGAATGGTGGCCTGAAAAAAGTGAAGAAGCTTTGACTTCAACGTCGTCATAAGAAGCATTGGCTTAAATTTGCAAAAAAATATGAACAGTGAACAGTAGAAGATTGGAAACAGACAATTTGAAGCAATGAGACAAAAGTCCACAGACTGGACTCTGATGGGTGCAAATGGGTCTGGAAGAAACAAGAGAAAAGGGGTTAATGAATTGAGAAAGTGAAGGAACTATCAAGTTCAATGGAGAAAGCCTGATGATATGGTTGCATTGAATACTTTACCAGGATCGATGGTGGTCTGAATGCTGAGCTACAGTGCCTTGCAAAAGTATTTGGCCCCCTGGAACTTTTCAACCTTTTGCCACATTTCAGGCTTCAAACAAAAAGATACAACATTTTAAATTTTTGGTGAAGAATCAACAACAAGTGGGTCACAATTGTGAAGTGGAACGAAATTTATTGGATCATTTAAACTTTTTTTATAATAATAAAACTGAAAAGTTGGGCGTGAAAAATTATTTGGCTCATTTACTTTCAGTTCAGAAAACTCACTCCAGAAGTTTATTGAGGATCTCTGAATGATCCAATGTTGTCCTAAATGACTGATGAAGATAAATAGAATCCACCTGTGTGTAATCAAGTCTCCGTATAAATGCACCTGCTCTGTGATAGTCTCAGGGTTCTGTTTAAAGCACAGAGAGCATCATGAAGACCAAGGAACACACCAGGCAGCTCCTTGATACTGTTGTGGAGAAGTTTAAAGCAGGATTTGGATACCAAAAGATCTCCCAAGCTTTAAACATCCCAAGGAGCACTGTGCAAGCGATCATATTGAAATGGAAGGAGTATCAGACCACTGAAAATCTACCAAGACCCGGCCGTCCCTCTAAACTTTCATCTCAAACAAGGAGAAGACTGATCAGAGATGCAGTCAAGAGGCCCATGATCACTCTGGATGAACTGCAGAGATCTATAGCTGAGGTGGGAGAGTCTGTCCATAGGACAACAATCAGTCGAACACTTCACAAATCTGGCCTTTATGGAAGCGTGGCAAGAAGAAAGCCATTTCTCAAAGATATCCATAAAAAAGTCTCGTTTACAGTTTGCCACAAGCCACCTGGGAGACACACCAAACATGTGGAAGAAGGTGCTCTGGTCAGATGAAACCAAAATCCAACTTTTTGGAAACAATGCAAAACGATATGTTTTGCGTAAAAGCAACACAGATCATCACACTGAACACACCATCTCCACTGTCAAACATGGTGGTGGCAGCATCATGGTTTGGGCCTGCTTTTCATCAACAGGGACAGGGAAGATGGTTAAAATTGATGGGAAGATGGATGGAGCCAAATATAGGACCATTCTGGATGAAAACCTGTTGGAGTCTGCAAAAGACCTGAGACTAGGACGGAGATTTATCTTCCAACAAGACAATGATCCCAAACATAAAGCAAAATCTACAATGGAATGGTTCAAAAATAAACATATCCAGGTCTTAGAATGGCCAAATCAAAGTCCAGACCTGAATCCAATTGAGAAAATGTGGAAAGAGCTGAAAACTGCTGTTCACAAACGCTCTCCATCCAACCTCAAAGAGCTCGAGCTGTTTTGCAAGGAAGAATGGGCAAGAATTTCAGTCTCTAGATGTGCAAAACTGATAGAGACATACCCCAAGCGACTTGAAGCTGTAAGCGCAGCAAAAGGTGGCGCAACAAAGTATTAATGTAAGGGGGCCGAATAATTTTGCACGCCCCACTTTTCAGTTTTATTATTACAAAAAAAGTTTAAATGATCCAATACATATCGTTCCACTTCACAATTGTGACCCACTTGTTGTTGATTCTTCACCAAAAATTTAAAATGTTATATCTTTTTGTTTGAAGCCTGAAATGTGGCAAAAGGTTGAAAAATTCCAGGGGGCCGAATACTTTCGCAAGGCACTGTATATGTGAGTATCCTACAAGACAAATTACTTCATACAGTCGAGTATTATGGGTATGAAAAAGAATGATGTTCCAGTAGGAGAATGACCCGAAGCATATGCAGAGATTGGCGAAGAAATGGTTCAATGACAATGAAGTAGAGGTTTTCCCCAGACCTCAACCCAATCGAACACTTGTCGGTAGAGTTGAAGAAAATGCTGTATTTGCACTCAAGCGAGTTGACCAGTATGGACCAACATTGGGTACGTGTAGAAGAGACCGGGGAACAGATTTTGGTTGAAACATGCTTGAATCTAATCTAGAGTATGCCCAGAAGGATTCAGGAAGTGTTGAATGCCAAAGGTGGATTTACAAAATACTAACAAAACAATAAAAATTAGAATTTTAGGAGCAAAACAGTAACAATGCAGTCACATGACAAGAATCTACATACATAATCATATGCTAAATAGTTGCAAGTCCAATTTATGTATGAGATATCCAAGATGATTGTCTTTAAAATGATGGTAATCTCACATTTGAAGCTGTAGTAGTAGTAGGAGTGAGATATAGAGGCTGAAAGTCAAAAGTTCAAAACATTGTTACCCTTTTTCTCATCAGTATATATACACTACTGCTCAGAAAGATGGGGTTGGCCATTAATGATCGGAGATTCAAAAGGCTTTTCAAATTACTATATATTAGTTACCACAAAACTCAACTGCATATGTGGCTATGATTCTGGTGGAACAAGCTTTTATTCCTACCACTAGTATTTGTTATATTGGAAGTAGATACTTCTGAGGTTGGAAAAGTAGTGTTTTTTTTGTTCCAAATCACTGCAAAGAGAACTGTCAAAGCCGTCTCAAGACTCAATCAATGTGTACTCCCCTCTACTCCAGCAGATCTTTTATATATGCAACCACAGGATCATTTGAATGTTTTGCAGGGTTTACATGATATGCTATTGAAAGAGTACCCAAGTGTAACAAAATGGCAAGCTCTTGGCCCTGCATCAATAGTTGTTTCTTATCTAAGGAATAATAGCTTATGTAAATGCCAGTGAGTACTATGCCAGGACCTGAGTAGTTATAATCCTTACCTAATTCTACAAACAATAGATGTATTATGTTATTGGTTTCATTATTTCATCTTCTGGAGTTAGTAGATAGTAGTGTGAGTGCTTATTTTCAGGTTGAGTAAAACACATCATCTCATTGCCTCCTACAATAACCTGGTTTAAAAGAAAAGTTATTTACTCAACTGGTACCATGGTATTTTTCAAAATATTGGAGGACATTTTGCACTTAGATGGGATCTTAATTTTTATCTAACAATCCTTATACCAATGGGAGGCAAGAGTGACTAAAAAGTTCCTGGAGCAAGTTTAACTCTTTATGGTTCAATCTGTTTATTTTGTCCACATTCTTTGGCATGTATGCTCAACATCTCAGGTCCAGATCAATTTGTCTGTTGCGTTTTTAGTCACAAATGGCCACTTACAAAAGACTTAAGGTCCTTTTACACGGAAAGATAAATCGTATTAGCGATCGTAGATGAACGATCGAACGATGCAATGTAAATACCGTTTACACTGAAAGAGAAGTCGTTCACAATCTTCGTACTTTGGGTCGTTTTATAATCGTTATTACGATCGTTCCTTGCTCCTTGCCATAAGCATTACCATTACCATCTGCCAACGACTAAACGATTTTCGTTTAAACTGGAAGATTTTTCGAACGATGAACGATTAATTTATTGGCGGGACAAAAGATGCGATCAACGAGAAGCGAACGAAATCTCGTTCATCGTTAAATCGTTACCCGTGTTTATACGCAACAATAATCGTGCAAATCCGAACGTTTGAACGATTATTTGAACGATAATCGGCTCGTGTAAAAGGGCCTTTAGACCAGGTAATACAATTTAAGTGGGTGATAAAGTCTGCCTGTTAACCAACAAGCAAAACTAGGAGAAGCAGTAATCAGTTTCTTTAACAGTCTCCTCCTCTGCCTATGTTAATAGAGGGTAATCGTAAATAAAGAACTGAACCCTTACAAGGTCAGGATTTCTTCATACTCTGGAATGGGTATAGCTAATAAGAGAGATCTTGGGTACCAACCCTGTTAGTTTATGGTACACCGTTGAAGAACAAGCTCCTTGCTAGATATGGATGGAAACCATAACTCTTAATCTGAACTTTGTTTACGCCTCATCTCCTACCGTACTTCCCATGTGACTACCAACCCTTCATATTTTTCCATGTGATACTGTCTTTTGATTTTACATTGTGTTTGACCTCAAAACTGATGATAATTTTGTATATCTTCCAAGTTGCTGCAAAATATTACTAGCTTCACTAAGGGATGTTATAAATTGGTAACAATGTCATATGGTAGAAAAAAATAGTAGAAGTTTGCATATGAGTAAAAACTACTTGGCCTCAGTGAGTTTTCTGAGATCATAAAATAAGTGTTGGAAATCTATGGTGTGGTGCTATATTGCATTTGTTGTTGATGTGATGCTGTGCCTGACCACTGGTGTGGCAACGTTCCAAGGAGAGTGAGCCTGAAAGTAGGGGTGCTGTTGGGCTCCAGGGTCTTGCCGCCTGCATGTGTTGTTGCAGAAGTGGAGTCCATGTGGTATTGCAACAAATTTGCGTAGGAACCCACTCAAATAAGGACACCATGATGTGGTGAATGGGCCTATTCATTTTGATTAAAGTGTATACAAGGAGCCTTGCCTTGTTTTCTCTGCAGTTGTTGCATTGGTAAAGATATTCAGGTTAGAGTAGGTTATTTAGGTTACGTTACTGAGGATGACCACGTGACATCTACGCCCTGGAGCCAGAAGAGGGTTTAATGACTCTAACTGAACCATAGAGTACTAAAATATCTTCCTTTATTCTTCTAATTTTCCATAGCTTTTTCTTTCTTGTTTTACATTTTTCTTGCTGAAAAAAAAATGTTCTGCAGAGAAATAGCACTTGACATTGCATCTTTTCATAGAAGCCTGTCAAGCTGAATGTCCTTATCCAGCATACCGTATACAGAGTAATCTGGAATGCTTGTTTTACATTAAAGTAATCATATTTTTCCGCTGTTTGCCATTGTAAGTAATGGTCTTTAAATCAAAAGTGATATGTTGCTGACATCAAAGATTAAGAAAGACACTTATCCATAGTCTATATATAATTGTGTTTCATAAATAATAAAAGGCTTCTGATTGCAACAAATCACTAATCAGTGCCGTCTTATGTGTGATGTTTAGTGCCATGGGGTGCATACAGATGAATAGTTTATGATCATTAGGGAATAACATTCTACAGAAATGTGTGGAGTCAACTATAATTTTGCTTATATCAAAGAAATGCAACTTTGTTAAAAAAAAAATAACCATATATAGATTGATCGATTCTCTTTGACTTTTCTCTAAAAATGAATAAAACAAAGACCAAAGATTAATCTCTTATGTTCCTAGTCATAGGTTAATAATAAGATGCAAGCCATGCTCATAACCTCCTTAAACAGAACTCGATAATTGTGTTTACTTTCTATTTCTCAGAGCTGACATCCTATTACCCTGTAATTGCATATAGTAACAGCTCTATTATGCTGTTTTGCATTTTTGTTTAGGATTCTTGTATCTGCCACAGATACCAGCCATGAATCCAAGCCTATAATGTTCAAGTTAATGTGTAAAATAAAGTACTATATAGACAGTACTGTGCAAAGGTTTGAGGCATGTGTAGAAAAAAGGCTGGAAAGTCAATGCTTTTAAAAAATAGAAGTGCTAATACTTTATTTGTATCTATTAACAAAATGCAAATGAATAAACAAAAGAGAATCCAAATACAATCAATGTTTGGTGTGATCACCCTTTGCCTTCAAAACAGCATCAATTATTCTAGGTATACTTGCACACAATTTTGAAAGGACCTTGGCAGGAAGGTTCTTCCAAAGATTTTGGATAGCTAACCACAGATCAAATGTTTGGGGTCATTATCCTGCTGCAGAATAAATTTGAAGACCAGCAGATGCCTCCCTGATGGTATTACATGATGGATATCTGCCTTTATTTCTCAGCATTCAAAACACCATTAATCCTTACCACGTTGAGAACTGTAGTGGCAGCATTTGACCATGGAAACTTAGTGCAGCTGATGAAAGACAAATCACGCTCACTTCCCTTTGAAATCGGAAAACGTCCAGCAATGCAATCGGCTCAGAACTGACAGAAAGCAGTGGGACCCTGCTATACACCTATCTACTTATAAGTGGTTTTCATGAAATAACTGCTGCCAAAAAGCTATACCTTCAATGTAGAAACAAGGACAAGCAACTCAACTATGCCTGAAAAAAATATGAACTGAGGTGCAGAAAAATGTCATCATGTGCTCTAGCCTGATGAGTCAAAATCTGAAATGTTTGGCTGTAACAGAAGACAGTTTATTCACCAAATGGCTGGAGAGCAGAACAATAATGAGCGCCTGCAGGCAACAGTAAATCATGGTGGAGGTTCCTTGCAAGTTTAGAGCTGCATTTCAGCAAATGGAGTTGGAGTCCCAACGCATTTCCCCTTGTCACTTGTGGTAGGTTCATCAGGGGACTCAGGTAATTTCCAAGCTTGGATAATTTCCAAGCCCTGGATGCAGGGACTAGATGTGGGTTTAAATAGCCTGCCTATTTTCCCGAGGGATGACGTCTATGGGGCAATCCAGCGCATGCTTCCTCTCTATGATAGCAGATGCCCACAGTCCATGTGCTGTTTATGCGGAGGTGTGCATGCGCCAGTATCTTGATACTGGTGCATGCGCACCTCCGCGCACACCAGGACTAGATGTTAATATCCACTGGCTTAGAGGCATATCTCGATTGTGCCACCATGCACTTGGAAATTATCTGAGTCCCCTGATGAACCTACCACAAGTGACAAGGGGAAATGCATCGGGACTCCAGCCCTGACAATTTAGGCATTCACCTTTGGACAACATATTTAGGGTAAGTCTTAGATTGAGGAAGAGCCACCGATAAGTGGGGTCGCCCCTTTCGGGGCGATCACTCTGCTTTTAGGCAGGGGCGTAATAGCGAATCAGGGACAGTGTCCTTAGTGCCTAGAAGCGGATTGACCGGACATGGACTTTGTCATCTGAAACAAGATCTTGAAAAGCTGCAGCACTTCCATGTCCAGGCAGACCAATGTTGTGACGCCCTGTTTCCAATAACACAATTGTCGACAGAACCGTGAGTGTTATTATCCCGTTAGTTATTATCCCGACTTACCCTCAGTCCATATAATAGCTGAAATCAATGGTAAAAGGACAATACATTATGTTTGTTTTGTTATATGATTGAGATATGTTAATATATATCTATTAAAAGTTATTTTTTATTGGGTAATTATTTCTTTTTCAGTGACTCCCCTATATTACAACTTCATCCACTGAAGAATAAAAAAAGGTTAGACTAACTCCCTCGATTAGCAGGAGAACTGCCAACATGTGGTGGCTACCTGCATGTTCCAATAATTTATTTGGGTTTTTAAAATCAGAAAAATAGTATTAAGGTGATTTCCAAGTCAGCTTTAATCTGAAAGTGGGTTGTATTCTCGTTAGTTATCACATTCCTGTTGGCAGTCTAGAATAGCAACAGTATAATTTATTTTAGTGCAGCAAAAATGTACTAGATAATGCTATCAGATTCCTTGGTGTTCACAGTAGGCAGCAATTCATATCAGTCTGGACATCTGGTTTATTTTAAGCACTTAAAGGGGAATTCTGTTTTTTATTTTTCTAATATATTTGTTTATATAATAGGAAATGATAGACTTTTGAAATATACACATATTTAAAATGGTGCTTTCATTCCTTTCTTATATCAGGTTGTTGACCCCTATCTGCACACTAGAATGGTATAGCCCAGTGGTGGCAAACCTATAGTATGGGTGCCAGAGATGGCAATTAGAGCTCTCTCTGTGCACCCACACCCTGGAAAAAGTCTATGTTGTGCCAATATAGAGAAGGGCGCTCTATGAACGGCACAGGCAGTGGACTGAATGTAGGCAATGGTGTAACATCACATGTGCTAGTTCAGCACACAAGACACTTTCATGGGATAACTATATAGGACTTGGTAAGGAAACGTGGTGCAAACCATTGTGGCCATTACAACAATTACATTACTGTATATGTGTTTACATTGCTGCCTGTTTCCAGGGGGATTTATAAAATGGCTGCCTGTTTATAGGTGATGTTGTCATGTTCTTAATAAAGTTAAATGTAAAAAAATTACAAAACACAACACATACAGAGGAGACAGGGAAAACATTGTTTTGATACGCATTTGTGCACAATGCGTACGCATTAGCGTACAAATGCGTACGCATTAGCGTACAAATTTGTGCGCATTAGCATATAATGCGTAGCAATAGCGTACTAATCGTAGCTGCAGCTAGGAGACGGCATGTGCAGTCGGCGGCGACAGAAGCATCAGGCCGGAGCGTGGCATGATGACATACCCTGAAGAGCAGACTGTACTAAAAAATTCTCTTCCTTTTGGCTAAGATCAACTGTAGCATATGTTCTTATCAGTATAGGGTCTGGTTATGCCAGCGGACGGGAACAGAGGAGGTGCAGCGAAGGCTACAGATTTGCCTCGACTGTGACAAAATGTCAGTATTGACCCAAGACACCAAGAAAGCTCGGAGTTCCATCTAGAGATTGATCTGGTGGTCTGCAAGGAGCTGAGCTACCACCTGTGGGAGCCCCTGCCTCTCGCCTCCCCCATGCTCATCGCTGAGTGTCCCGGGGCCAGAATCGTTTACTTTTAAAAATTCGAGTGTTCAAAACAAACAGGGTTTCCTGTGTACTTGAGCTTTGAATAATGGAATAGGACTACAGAACATACCAAAAATTTACGACTGACATGCTGCTGCAGAGGAGAGTGGTACCGTAACAGTAGCTGCAAAGGGCAGCAGTCAAACAAATTTCAAGGCCACAGAGTGGCACCATAACAGAAGTTGCAAGAGTCAGCAGTCAAACAAATTTCAAGGCCACAGAGTGGCACCATAACAGCAGCTGCAAGAGTCAGCAGTCAAACAAATTTCAAGGCCACAGAGTGCCACTGTAACAGCAGCTACAAGATTCAGCAGTCAAACAAATTTCAAGGCCACAGAGTGGCACCGTAACAGCAGCTGCAAGAGGCAGCAGTGGAATACATTTCAAGGCCACAGAGTGGGAGAGGCAGCAGGAGTCGTACTAATTTTAATGAGACAGAATGGCACAGTGACATACCCTGGGAGAGGCAGCAGCAGTCATAAAAATTTAAATGCAGCATATAGTAGAGTGGCACAATTACATAATTTGGACGTAGCGGCAGCTAGGACACAGCGTGTGGAGGCAGCAGCAGCAGCATGAGTAGGCCGCATAGTGGCACAATTACATAATTTGGACGTAGCGGCAGCTAGGACACAGCGTTTGGAGGTGGCAGCAGCATACTGTAGAGTGGCACAATTACATAATTTGGACCTAGCGGCAGCTAGAAGACAGCGTGTGGAGGCAGTGGCAGCAGCATCAGGCGACAGAGTGGCACAATGACAGACCCTGAAGTGGCAGCAGCATGAGTTGGCCACAGATTGGCACAATCAAAGACCCTGGAAGTGGCAGCAGCAGTCATTAAAATTGGAAGGCGACAGAGTGGCACAATGACAGACCCTGGAAGTGTCAGGAGCATGAGTAGGCCAAAAGAGGGGCACAATGACAGACCCTGGAAGTGGCAGCAGCATGAGTAGGCCAAAGAGTGGCACAATGAGAGACCCTGGAAGGGGCAGCAGCATGAGTAGGCCACAGAGTGGCACAATTACATAAGTTTGAGGTGATGAGCTGCCACTGGCTGACATCAAAATTACACAGGGGAGTACTGCTGTCCGCTTGGATCACTAAGAAATCGTTTATGGCCTTTCTTTGTTCGTACAGTCGATCCAACATATGGAGGGTAGAATTCCAACGGGTGGAAATGCCACATATCAGCCTATGTTGGGGGTGCCATTCGGCAGCTGCAACTCAAGGAGGGTGTGCTTGGCGGTGTAGGAATGGCTGAAGTGCATGCAAAGTTTCCTGGCTATTTTTAGAATGTTTTGAAGTTGGGTATAAGACTTGAGGAACCGTTTGAAAACCAGATTAAATATGTGCGCCATGCAGGGTGCATGGCTCAGCCCTCCTTGGCGCAGCGCAGACACCATGTTCTTTCCGTTATCTGTCACCATGGTTCCAATTTTTAGTTGTCCAGCCAGCAGGAGAAAGCAGGAGAAAGCCAGCAATCGATTTCTTCTTTCATGAAGCGGAGCAGTTCCTCCCCTGTGTGACTTCGTTCGCCCAGGCAAACCAGGTGTAGAACTGCATGACACCACCGTGCCCTGCACATGTGGTACGCTGGAGGAGTGCTATGACTTGGCCCTGCAGTGGAGGCTGAGGTGGTGGAGAAGGAGCCGGACATTAGCGCAGGATCAGCAGTTTGACAACAAGGAGGAGAAAGTGGCGTCACCTGTTGAAGTTGCTCATGTGGCTGGGCAGGAAGCACATTGACCCAGTGGCCCTTAAAGGAGATGTACTGTCCCTGACCATAGTTACAACTCCACACGTCGGCACTGCCGTGCACTTTGGCAGATACTGACAGGCTCAAGGACTGGGCCACCTTCTCTTTTACATATTTGTGCAGGGCTGGGACTGACTTTTTGGCAAAGAAATAACGGCTTGGCACTCTCCACCTTAGCTCGGCACAAGCCATCATTTCTCTGAACTGTGCAGAGTTCACCAGTTGAAAATGGAGGGACTGCAGCACGAGCAACTTGGACAGGAGCATGGTCAGCTTCTGCGCAGTAGGATGGCTGGACGCGTACTGCTGTCTCTTTGCAATCGCCTCGGTGAACGACTGCTGCCATAATGAGTGGCGAAGAATGAGAGGAGGAGGAGCAGGAGGATCTGAAGTGGTAGATAACCACAGATCGCTCCCTTTGGCAGAGGTGCTGGAGCCTTGACTGCCTGAAATGGGCTGCGTGCCACTGGGTGATGCTGCTGTTGCCGCTGCCGACTGGACCGCCACATCTGAGTCACGGTTCTCCCAGGCCACTTTGTGGTGATGCTGCATATGTTGGCGCAGGGCCTTGGTGCCAACATTAGCACTCTGGCCACGCTTCACTTTCTGATCACAAATTCTACACATAGCCATGTTCACCTCCTCAGGCATCTTAGCAAAAAACGTCCACACCGCCAAGTAAGCGATTTTACCACCAACACTACGCACTGACTGAGTGGTACCTCCGCTGCCTGGCTGAGCCCCTGAGCCGCTCTTTTCAAGGCCGGAAAGCACCTGCAAAGAGTGTGGTCTACCCTGTGCCCGTTTGGCTCCCGACCTCGCACTTCTGCCACTCCGCTGACTAACGGCCACACTACCGACTTGCTGCCTGCACCGCTGCCTGACGCGCAAGCTGTCAGTCTCGTCTGCAGATGATGATAATGATGATAAAGCCCTTGCTTCACCCGGCTCCCAAGTGCGATCAGCTACATTCAACTCCCACTACACTCTCCTCATCAGTACTTGACCGCCTACTGCAAGGAGCGGATTTCTGCCCCACCTCTTGGCTTCCCAGTAGCTGCTGACTGGAGCTGCTCCTGGCCCATGCCAACTAAGGGTTGTGTCTGATGAACCCACCGACTCTTGGCTGGGGGTTTCAGATGTCATCTGGGAGGAAGTGGATGACCGAGTCAACCATTCAAGAACATCTGGGTTGGTGGTGAACACACGACCACTAGATGACACTGGTAGCTGCAGCCTCGCCGAGTGACCCATAATGCCACGTCCCCTTCCTCTGCTGAGACCTGTGCCTGTTCCCGAAAAATTTGTGCCACTGCTCCTCCCCTGTGAAGGGCCTGTCACCCCTCTGTCTGACATCCTGTTTCATAAAAAAATTTAAAATAAAATAAAATGAACAATCCCCCCAAAAATTATACTTTGCTCACTGCCTTGCACAACGGCTTAACTATTTCTTTCAGAAATTTCGTCACCTACACAGTGTGTTAACAATGGGTTACTGCACAGCACTATACACTTTGTTTATATACAGACTGACGCTGCAACTATCGATGTAAAATGAACGAGCCCAGAACCATGTCTTTACTCTTTTTTGGGCAATTCAACTTCATTGACTACGTTAGCACAATATCACGCTTTTCTGTTTGGATGGCGAATAACGCCGCAAATAGTTATTTTAAATGAACAAATCCACAAACATTGATTCACAGTTTTTTGGCAAGTCAACTTCACTGACTACGTTAGCACAATATCACGCTTTTCTGTTTGCATGGCGAATAACGCCGCAAATAGTTATTTAAAAAAACAATCCCACTAACACGGATTCACAGTTTTTTTGGCAAGTCAGCTTCACTGACTACGTTAGCACAATATCACGCTTTTCTGTTTGGATGGCGAATAACGGCGCAAATAGTTATTTAAAAAAACAACCCCACTAACACGGATTCACTGGTTTTTTGACAAGTCAACTTCACTGACTATGTTAGCACAATATCACGCTTTTCTGTTTGGATGGCGAATAACGCCACAAATAGTTATTTAAAACTAACAACCCCACAAACACAGATTCACTGTTTTTTTGGGCAATTCAACTACACTGAAGAATTTAGCACTATTTCTTTTACATTTACAAGCTGACAATCACGGATTATATATGTTTTTCCCCAAACACAACCCAAAAGATATATTTTTTTTATTATTATTTTTTTATTATTATTTTTTTTTTTCTAATGTACCCCAAACAAGGCTCTGACCCTCTTACTGCACTGCAAAAAGTGAGAGTAGTGGTGCTTCTTTGTATACAGCACCCCAAAACAGCCTTTAGAACAGAGTGCAGTGCTGTATAACAGGCTAACCCCAATGCCCACTCACTGCTGCACAGTGTACCAGAATAGTGATTTCACTGCCTGATTTTCTGTCTAGAAATCATCCCTCTCCTATCCCTGCAATTCAGATTATCTATCCCTGATCTCCTTATTTATTTTCTTTAGTTTTTCTTTCACTTGCCCTATCTCTCCTGACGTCTGTCTCTGGTCTAACATCAAGAGCAAATGGCGCTTTCCAGCGCTGCAGAGCTATTTATAGGGCTGGGACATCGCAGGACCTGGCTGGCTGCTAATTGGCTACATGTCTGCATGTGATCGCATTGTGGGCGTTTACTTCTTTGTCCCAGAAATCCTTCCCCCATGTTATGCCATGTGCTTGTGGCCATTTTAGGAAAAAAAAAAAAAAAAAGATTTGTTACTACGAATCGCCAGGAAATTCACATTCGTTGCGAATCGAATTTTCCATGAAATTCGTAACGAATTCCACTTCGTCAGCTTCGATTCGCTCATCTCTAGTTATGACCATCCTGTAATTAGCTGAATGTCTGAAACATTATAAGTGACATGTTACAGAGCTGAGCGTGTTAAAAATTATTTTTGACATTCCGCTTAGCTGAACGTCTGAAACATTATAAGTGACATGTAGCAGAGCTGAGCGTGTTAAAATTTATTTTGACATGCCGCTTAGCTGAACGTCTGAAACATTATAAGTGACATGTAGCAGAGCTGAGCGTATTAAAAATTATTTTTGACATGCCGCTTAGCTGACCGTCTGAAACATTATGTGTGATATGTAGCAGAGCTGAGCGTGTTAAACATTGTGGTTGAGGGCCTGCTGGTGAGCTGACAGGCAAAAAAATTATGGTGCAGGCCCAGCTGGTGAGCTGACCGGCTAAAAAATTAGGGTGCAGGCCCAGCTGGTGGACTTCGAGGGCAGCCTAATAAGCAGTTTCATATGATGGGCGAAGAGGATTAAGAGGACGAGAAGAGGAAGGGGTATGTGATAATACAGTGTATTCAATACACCCTAAAAGCCAGATTTAAGGTTCCTTCAGTTTAAGCCACTTTCCTCTGGTAGAGTAGAGAAGTCAGGGGCAATCTAGGCCTTGTTCATTTTGATAAGGGTCAACCTGTCAGCATTGTCAGTAGACAGGCGGATGCGCTTATTAGTAATTATGCCCCCAGTGGCACTAAATACCCACTCAGACAAAACGCTGGCGGCAGGGCAGACCAGCACCTCCAAGGCATAGAGCGCCAGTTCGTGCCATGGAGGAAGGAGGAAGGAGGGAGGAAGGAGGATCAGGGTGAGGATGCGGTTGCCCAGACTCTTGGCTACTGAGACTGGACTTTGTGGAAGAGAGGGTGGTGCTTAACCGACTAGAAGCATTATCAGCTGAAATCCAACCCACTACCTGCTCGCACTGGTGTGGCGACAAGAGTTGTGTCTTGTGCCGCCCTGCAAACTGTGACATGAAGCTAGGAATGGTGGATGACTTTGTCTCTTGGGCTCTTGTTTCACCGTGCCCTGAGCCTTCGCCTCTGCATTCACCATCAGCAGCACGCCCACTTCCCCTTCCCTTTCTGCTCGCCTTGCGCATATTGTATAGTATATATGAAACTTGGTCACAATTACAGTAGTGCAGATTTTTATTAACTGTATAAGAAACTGTATCAGAAAAATTTAAACGAATGTCCAATATTCGGAATGCGCAAACGTTATAGAGCAGCCACAAATGAGGAACTGCGGCCTAAATTAACGGTATTAAATGTAACAACGGATGTCAGCTACATAGACTTTTGAACGGTTGTAATACACTGTGCACCTAGCGTTACTGATAGGGCACCCAAAAAATAATAATTCAGACATATTTCACAATGGACTTTGGTCTTTTTGGAACAGAAACAATCTTTCTACCTGCCCAAATCCTATCCGTATAGTTTAATTCCCTACTTGCTTAAATTAAACTGCAGACGCAAATGAGGAACTGTGGCCTAAATTAACGGTATGAAATTGTAACAACAATGATACTAACCCTGCCTATAGAAATTCTATCGCTACACAAGTCCCTCCTTGCGCAAATGTTATATAGCAAGACGCAAAAGAAGTACTGCGGGCTTAACAGCAGAAATTATAGCAAAGTATGTCAGGTATATAGTATACAGAGAGTATCCTACAGCATGCAGCAGCAGCAAATGTGGCATTAATGGCAGGCCACCTAGTGCTATTTTCACCACCTTTAAACACCCCAAAAATAATAAAATATTGCTTTGTGCCAGATATAATAGCCCTTAAAAGGGCTTTTGGGTCTTTGTTGAGCGATTTCTATCACTGCCTAGCGTGCTTCTCTCCCTACACTGTCTGTCCCTGCTTACAGCAGCTGTCCCTGGCTCGGTATGCGCCGGTCACATGTCACCGGATGCTTTATAGCACCCGATGACGCGTTCCCGGCCATCCAATCAGTGTAATGCCAGTAGCCAACATGGCTACTGGCATTACAGTGAATGCCAGTACCTCCCCGCACGCTAATTGGCTAATTAGCGTGCGGGGAGGTGACTTGAGCATGGTCCCGAGCACCGCCATGTTCGGCCGAATAGTGTATTCGGCCGAACATGTTCGCTCAATACTAGTGACAATGAAGCATCAAAAAAATGGTGCATTGGCCATTTTGATTTTTTCATTTCCATTACAGCATTCACTGTATAGATACATTTATATTTTAATAGTTTGGGCATTTTGGGACGCAACCATGCTAATAATGTTTATTGTTTATTTTTATTATGGAGAAAGGGAGGCGATTTGAATTTGTTTTAATATATATTTTTAAGAACAGGCAGGGCTCCACAAGAACCATCACTGTGGTATTCTCAGCTCCTTCAGAGGAACCAAGGCTACCACAGGGAATGAATAGCTCCACCGTGGTAACCTTTTTTTCCCAGCCTTCCTGGAGCCATAACTTCTTAAAAATGTTGTATTCATATAGCTGCATGAGGGCACGTTTTTTTGTTGTACTTTTTAATGGCATCACTTAATATTGTATAAGAAGTAGTGGGCAGCTGGAAAAAAAAGCAGTAAAATTGAGGGGAGGGGGAATGCAATTCCGCCAAAGTTTTTTGGGTTATATCTTTATTAGATTCCCTATACAGGAGCAGTGCTTCCAGAGTAAGCCACCTCAGATGCTATGGCTGCAATAAATTACAACATCCATCATACAGGTACAGGGTACATGTATTATGCTTACTGAGGGCAGCATAGTATGATGACAGAACTGCTTTTTCAAGGGCTGTCACTTCTGGGCTATCATTCAGTACTTTTATAACACTGACAGGCTGAACCTCGCAGAACGCGTGAACAATGTGAGGTAGATGAATCTGATGAGACTCATGGCCCTGCCTCTTCCTGACCATGACTGGCACTCTGGCAGGTTCGTTTTTTGTTACGCATAGGAAAGAAACCTGTGAATCAAGTTCAGGAGGAAGGGAGGATGGGCACATGAGTCTCATCCAACTCATGTACCTCGGAATGCTGCGAGAATAACCAGTCTATAACTACACTATACTATCCTCAGAGGTGGCCGTTTCCCTTTAATCAGAAAAACCAAGTGGAAGTGGAGAAGGTCAAGAGTTACAAATATTTGGGGGTCCACTTGGACAGAAAAGTAGACTGGAGGGGCAATATGGAGAGGATTTACAAAAATGGGGTGAGCAGACTGTAATCCTTATGGAAACTAAGGTCGCTGTGTGCATCAAAATGTTAGAAATGTTCTTTCAATGTGTTGTGGCAAGTGCCATTTTTTTCGCAATCATATGCTGGGGTGTAATGTGAAGTAATGTGCGGGTGGCTGATGTTAATAAGCTCAATAAGCTTATCAGGAAGGCAAGCTTGTTTGTTGGTTGCCATCTAGACACTTTTGAATTTGGAAAAAGTGTATGGCAATTATGAACAGTAATGCATACCCATTTTATGAGCTGTTTATGAGGCAGAGGAGCACCTTCAGTAACTATCTAATCCTAGTAAGGAAATCAGTCATGCCGACTGCTATGGGAATGTATAACAACTACCTAAGTGTGAAATCCTTGCAGTGATTGTGTTGTACTAAAGGTGTATTGTACTGGCCTGTCATGAATAGTAATATATGGGATTATACTGTCAATTGTTTACTGTGATCCATGTCTATGTTTTGCTTCTGTGATACTGAAATTTCCCCCAGGATCAATAAAGTGTATCGTATTGTATCATATCATATTGTAAAAGTGTCTTCATGAATGTAAATTAACATATACATTTTAATGACATGTACTGATCTGAAATTATAATTGCCAGTGAAAAAAACTGCCAGCTATCCATTACCTCATGTGCGCAGCTTTAGAGAGGTGGTTGTGTTATCTCCAAAGCTGACCATTCAAAATGCCTGAAAATGAAAATTTTAAGAGGATATATGTTGCTGAAAAACACTTCTGTCTGCAGCTGTTCTCCTGTCAAAACAATGGACTGATCATTTTGGAATCCATCATGCCCAATCCATATTTTTCCCAACATCTCCAAGATGTCAAGCATGACAGAGATGGACAATTAATGCCCTGTTTGAGAAACACATGGATTTAGCCTTTAGCTGTATTAAGCAATACATCTCTATTCATGGATGACAAAAATTATGAGGTAGATTACATTAGTTGTCTTCATTTGAATCTGTTTGCATCTGTTTTGCCATTGACTGATGTATGTTTATCACCTATTTTGTGTATTTTTGATAAATGTCAGATGTGAAAAAGCTCCTTTAGGCCTCTTTCACACAACAGTATTTTTTGCGGGCTCTGATCTGCATTTTTCACATGAAAAATGCGGACCCATTCATTTCTATGGGTCCGCAAAAAATACTTAGAGCATACTGTGTGCTGTCCGCATTCGTATGCCTGTTCCGTAGACCCGCACAAAAATAGAATGTGGACAAGTTTTGCGGACAAGGATAGGCATTGTTACAATGCATCCGCAAAAAAAAACGTATGCCATACGGACGCCATCCGTTTTTTTTGTGGATCCGCAATTTGCGGACCGCAAAACACAACGTTCGTGTGAAACTGGCCTTAAGGATTGATTTTAATCTGGAACAGGAACTGGCCCAGTTTTTCAAGACATGCTCCTCCTAAATGCTTTATCTTTAAAACTAGTTCTAGTTCTAGTCATGAATGACTAAAAATCATTAAGATATTCAAAGCTTTCTTGTTATACTGACCTACCATATATTCTTCTTGAATTCGCAATGTTAGATAGATGATTATGATTAAAGCTTAAGTAACATTTTAACAAGTTATCTATTCATTACTAATTAAAGAGAAAACATTTAGGAGGAACATGTCTTGAAACACTGTGCTGGTTCCATTTCCAGATTAAAATCAATCCTTAAATGAGCCTTCTCACATCTGACATTTAAAAATGTCTAATTGTTGGGGTCATCAATGCTGAGGTATTATCCCCATACACATTAGCCTATAGTTGATCAAAATGAATGATTTCAACCAAAAACAGCTGTTCGTAAGGTGAAATTTTACAACAAACCATGACAGACCATTATCATCTGAAAATAAGACGGCTGTGTTTGAAATTTTCATCCGCTCAGACGAAAGATCTTTCATTCAAAGAAAGATTATTCAGGGACAAAATATCTTTCTCAAAAAGAAGGTTCCCAGGAAGACCTTTTGTCCATCACCTATTTTCATTGAACATGTATGGACAGTTTGAACAACTGTAACAGCCAATATGGACTAAGATGTGTATGACTGTGTCTGCAAACTGATCGTCTAATGAGTATGGCCACCTTCAGACAGATTAGGAGTTCAAAGCACCTATTCTGGCAATTTGTGTGTGTCTTTGCAGAGGGGGTCCCAGCCTGTCAATTGCAGGAATGCCTCTTTAACTGACTCTTAGGGTTGCTTCTTAGCAACTGGCAGGAACAAAAAATGCATGGATTCCCTAACAAAGCATTACTATAGGTAATTGTTGTGTTTTCATATTAAGTTGTTGCCAACAAAAATATCAGACATTTGGAGATATATATATATATATATATATATATATATATATATATATATATATATATATATCGTTTTTCTTTTGTGAAACATACATAGAGCCACTCTTATTGGTTGCCATGCTAACTGTTGTCATTAGGTGGCATCCTTTGACTACTTGATACAAGCTACATCCACAGTTGTACTAAGCATCATTATAGTGTTCTTTATATCATTTCCATTTACAACCACCAAACACACAGTGAAAAAAGAGAGAGAATTTTGCAATATAAAAGCTGTCCCTGTAGTTTGATTATCACATTAGTGATAATACCTGTTTAAAAATGCATATGGTCACAAAATTCTTCCTGCTCCTGATGGAATATGAAATTATTCAGTTACCTTTTGTTAGAAGATGAACCAAATCTCTTGGTAAATGATAAACTTGGGATTCCAAGGATGTAAAGCCAGGAATTATAAAAGGGCTAGATTAGGTGTGTGATTAGCTTTGTTTTTTTTTGTCCAGAGAGATCGTCTACCATCATCACACATTATGGTTTCATGTCTATTGTTCCCCAGTGGAAGACAGATATTCTAAATCCTGTAGAAGAGATGTTTTCTTTATCTGTCAGATACATTCAATTGTCTTTCTTGAGACAAAGGATTAACAAGTACATTGTGTTAAGTGGCATTTTGTCTAGTTAATGAAATTCTGAGCCTTGCATTTCCTTGACTTTCTAGAATATGAATGTGTTCTATCGACTATAACAGCTATTGTGATTTAAATGAATCTAAGGTGGAATATCTGAATGTGACTAAATATCCATATGGCATTAATCTAAGAGTAATCTAAGTCTCTGTGCATGAGCTGCATGGTTAGGATAGAATTGGATCCTGCTGTACGAGATCAGGAAAGCCTTTTCCAAAACAGGTTTTACTGATCTCACAAGATGGGATTCTGTTACAAAGGGGATACTAGCATCAATTTTTCACATATTGAAGGCACTCCATGTATTCTACTTCCTTTCCTGGCTCTTTAATGTCCTCCTTTGTTTGGACATTTAGCATTGCAGACAGTCTCGCTTGCCATTCTCAGTCAGATGATCACAGCGGGCAGAGAGGGAAGAGGAATAAGTGACTCAGTTAGAGCATCACACATTACACTAAGTGTAATGCTCTTCTGTGGGCATCTCTATCTAGGAGTATCAGAACAATAGAGCTGTCATACTCTTATTCTAATTCTATGAATCTACTATTTTACTAACAGGTAACATCACAGTTGCAGTAAAATAACAATGGGATCTCTATCTATATCGGAGTTTTATCTCTCTATCCTGACTGCTACAGAAGGGTCATATTTTGTATTTAATTTTTCAATGGCATAGAACTGACAAAATGAAACAAAGACAAAAATACTTAAAAATTGTTTTCTATGAATATAAAGAAACTGTTTCGATGAAAGAGTCCCTCTGATTGAAATATAAATGCTCCTTATCTTGAGAGATTAAGATCCATATTCAATATTGACTTTGCATCTCAAGTTTGTCTAGATTTTGGTTCAATTTGGTGAAAAATGTTGCATCTAGTGTTTTCTAGAGGCTTTGTGAGAAAGGGGTGTGACCTAGAATTTAACTTTTTTCACCAAAATGTCTGCCTTAAAAATGTGAAAATTGTCACAAGCATTCTATCATTGCATACAATTTATCATGCATCCTGAGCCACTGTGATAATTTAGCCACATTTCCAGGCTGTCTGTATACGGGTCTACCCTAACTAATAGTAAATCCAGGGAAAAGATTTTTGGAAATCTTAGAGACATAGTAATACTCAATTGTTTGAACAGTGTAAGGTTCTTCTTTAGAGATCTCTGTTTACTAAGAGTATTAGTTATTCTCCATGAAATAATTTTTGGAGCATCTTGTCTTATAAGTCTTCATTGTGCTATTTCTCTGTTAATTCTCCTACTTTATATCTAAATACAATGAAAACTGGGTGCTACCATTTGACCTGCTGAATAAGATGTGTAAATACATGGCATGTATTAGAGTGTGTAGGTAAACATAAAATATATCATATATCATATTATGAACTTGTGCACCTTAATAAATATGCATATATGTGGCATGAGTGGAATGTGGTTTACACATTAGGTGTAAAAGTAAACCAGCAGGTAGTCTGGCATGGGTTGTGACTTTTTAGCGACTTTCACAAAAGTCATGCATAGTAAATGTGCCACCATTGAGGTCTAATCTAATTTTCAGCTCTTAAACATAGACCTTTGTGAAAAGTGGCTAGGATCATGAAATGTTGCAGTTTCCATGACTTTTTTACACCACAAAACCAACATATCTGATTTCATAAATGACCCTTATAGTATTTAGAACTAAAGATGCAGATCCAGAAAAGGGCTGCCAGGTCCTCATTAAGGGGATTTTGTTATTAATATAACTTATTTTAGTGCACATGTAAAATAAAAGAGAGAGAAGGCAGCGCCACATGTGCGGTGTCAGTTGGTACCATAAAAAGGTAGATATTAGGGTACAGTCACAACCACTCTAGAGAGCCTTGCTGGTAATTTTTCTCACCGACCAGCAAACGGTATAGGTCAAGCTGCAGCCGCAGTTTCTTCTGTAGTGCCTCACTAGGAAGAATCTTCAGAATAACAGGTATCCAAGAATAGAAAATAGTAGAAAGACCGCTTGTCTGGCATTGCTTGGAACTATTCAAACTTGAATTGAGGATAGGATGGAAGAAAAGCTTTTATTATCTGTCAATGCATTTCGAGGGTAGGAAAACCCACTTCGTCAGGACAATAGGACGTTATTGTCCTGAAGAAGAGTGTTTTCCTACCCTTGAAATGTTGACAGATAATAAAAGCTTTTCTTCCATTCTATCTTCAATGCAAGTTTGAATTTTTCCAAGCAGCACTGGACAAGCAGTCTTTCTACTATTTTCTATTCTCGGATACCTGTCTTAGTGCACAGAGATATAATAGACTGGAGTCCCCTGATCAGCTCCACCTCTATGAGCTAAAGTAGAGAGCCTTTTGGTGGACCCAATCATGCATTACATCCTTAGTCCTACATTTGAATGGCTTAGATATAATACTATTGGGAATATTTAGCAAAGATCATCATTTTACATGGGTCTTTGAAATCTCCTGCACAGCAGGAGTATGTGCCTAATTTATGAAGAGTCGTAACCTCCGTCAGTCCATGCGCTAGAATGAAATTTATGGCAGCTCTGAGCTATTTATTTGTGCCAGAAAACTGAAAAAGGAAGTTAAATGTGTTGGGCCTACCTACATGCCCCTTTTTAGGAAAGTGGCAAGAGTGGCATAAAAATGCCACTTGAGACAAAATGAGTAGCAAGCTGTATTTAAAAAGCCACCAACATGAAGACATAGGGAGATGATAAATCTCCCCCTATATCCTCTCTGCAAGGACACTGTAGGGGTAATCTATGGATTGACTGGGGGTTACAAGAGCTAAAGGGATTAGTATGGCTGTTTTTAGAGAAGGGTTTGTCTTGATGAAACAACCTTTTTAAACTGAATCTGATCTCCTGGAGGTGAACATATTACAGATTACATAATACTAAATACACAGCTGATCAGTTATAATACATAACACTGTGAATATTATTAGAAGAAACTTCACCAAGAATCTCTGATATGTAAATGGTACAATGAGTTTGCCATCAAAACAGACTGAAAAGACCAATATTATTAAATAAGATGTGTAAACTATTAAATATTTGTCTCATGATTATTTATCTACTTATTTGCAAACTTGAGGAGGCAGCCAAGTCTCAAAAGATTAGCCCAATGGATCTCTGGACATTAGTGTTCTGCCCATGCTACATTAAATTAAATATACTGTACTGTACAAGATATATGCACCATAGCACGTGGTGTAATTTGTCTTAATTAACATTTTCTTACCTTCTGTTTTCCCTAAAGCCACTGAGAAACATTCTAAATAATTTCCCAGATGGGCATTTACTTCTGCTATCCACATTGCAAGCTCATTCGGCACTTGAGTCATAGACCAGCTTATTTCTGCATAACCCTAAGTCAAACTATAGTTGGGAAAGTACAGTAACATATTAAACTACAATGATGGTAATTACAAAAAGAGACCAAGTTTGTGAGAGACTCTCTTCAGTTACAGGTAAATCTGACCATAGATATTTGTTGGTAAACCCAGCCAATATAAGGTTTTCATAGACTTTAAAAAAATTGCTAAATCTGACAACCATTATCTTAAAGCATGTGATTTTAATGGCAGTTTTTCGGGAAAAATCCCATGATGGCCCATGAGTCCGACCCTAAGGACTCCCATAGATCAGCAGACCAAAGGATGGTGACGCTCTCTAGTGTGATGCAGTGTCTTCATTGTTTCTCCATGTACAATGGCTTTTCCACAAGAGTGACTGTACCTGGTACTTCAGCTCAACCCCAGGTCAGTTGACCAGTGAAGGTCAAACTTCCAGGAAAACCCCCTTTTAAATTGTGGTAATAATCACCAAAAAGTTTAAAAGTATAGCCACATCAGGTGTATACACTGAAGTTAGTGGAAAATCTATTGTGTAACAGGGTGACACCAAAGTGAATCAAATTTTAAAAATCACATCCACAGTCTGCTGAAGATTTCTGCACCAGGAACTTGGCCTTATAATCCACAGCATGTTCATTTATTTTGTGATTTTTCACTATGGATTTCACTTTTTGCAATACAGAAGGTGGAATCTGTGGCAAACCTACAGCATTCATGATATAAATTCTTCAACATTTAGTGTGGATTTTGCTGCAGTGGATTTTCAGAAGATACTCCATGTATGTTCCATCAGGACACACTCTTAAATAATCAATGGCACAGCTGCTGTTACAGTATGAATTCTAAAAGAAATTTGTAGTCACTGGCCAATCTGGGACGTTAATGACATACTGCTACAATATGTTAAGCACTGGCTCCGCTGCTTTCAGAAGTCCTATACTGGTGAATAGAGTGGTGGCCACATATGCGCAGTGTGCTCTCCATTCAACACTATGTGACTCCTGAACCCAACCGAGCACACTAGCTTGGCTATTTTCTGAACTCTCACAGCGATGAATGGAGAGCACAGTCTGTATGTACAGTGTGCTCTCCTTCACTCTAGGGGGCCTCATTCCCTAGATAGGAGTGGTAGGAACAGGACACAGAGATGGGACCCACACCTTTTTTTACACTGATGGCATGTCCTAGTGATATCATCAATTTCCCAGATTTTCAACTTGTTCTCCATTTCTCTTGTTCTTAAGCTTGCTTTTTCTTTCTCTTTTACATCCACTTGTTCATTGGCACTGACAGAACTTGATCTTAGAGAACTAGAATGTTTCATGCAGGGACAATGATATCAGAGGGGAAAAGTGTATGCATAGAAGATGAAATAAAAAACATATACCATACGTATTCCACAATTCAGACAGTTAGATGTGGGCTGAAGGACTCTCTACGGAATTGATTTATTCTAAAGCTTTAAAACATCAGACTATTTTTACTGGCATTGCTCATTGCAATTGATGGAGAACAATTAATTAAATGCTGACACTGAATATTCAGTTCAGTAAAACTGCTGGTTTCTCTGCATAAATCTCTCAAAGCAATTGAAAGCATAGCAAAGCTTTCCTAGCTTCTGAGTTTCTCCTAGCTCACATACTGCCAGCTCTCTCTGATTGCTTCCAAAAGTAAGGTGTTTGATTTAAATGAAAAGAACCATCTTATATTTTATAATGTTTTCAGAGCTTGGCACTACCTACTGGTTCGAATCTATCTTCAATAATTTAGGAGGTAGAGTGCACACAAAAAAAGACTATGCACCTCCCAGCCACTAATTAATTTAAGGGAATTCTATCCATATAGAATCTGAACAAATTGCGGTCATTCAATTAATAATATGATTGTGCACCCCTTTTCTACAAGTAGATGCAAACATTTGAATTTAAGATAGAATAGGTCTATGCAAGATCTGATCAAAAATTCATTACAGAGTATATTCATGACGTATTCGTTTTCTAGATATAAAGATGAAATGTGTAAAACCGGGTAACCTTGGTTTTAGCATTTTAATGAAAGCATAAAACTTCAGAATGACTTAAAACATGTTATATTTATCTCCAAAAAAATCTCTGTGCATTGAACTCCAGCTAAAATAGATTATGGCTCCAAGAGTAAATGGTAGTATTTTTGTATGTATGTGATTGTGATGTTTGTCATTTACATTCAAATATAATGATAACACAAGGGAAGAGTAATATATTGAAACAACTGTTGTGTTGTACAGCCATTGCCTCAACCCATTTTATCTTTGTAACATTGATATTGCTTGACTGGGTAGTGCAAGGAGACCTACAAAGGAGTTTTAAGGTCCTTTTACACGGAAAGATAAATCGTATTAGCGATCGTAGATGAACGATCGAACGATGCAATGTAAATACCGTTTACACTGAAAGAGAAGTCGTTCACAATCTTTGTACTTTCGGTCGTTTTATAATCGTTATTACGATCGTTCCTTGCTCCTTGCCATAAGCATTACCATTACCATCTGTCAACGACTAAACGATTTTCGTTTAAACTGGAAGATTTTCGAACGATGAACAATTAATTTATTGGCAGGACAAAAGATGCGATCATCGAGAAGCGAACGAAATCTCGTTCGTCGTTAAATCGTTACCCGTGTTTATACACAACAATAATCGTGCAAATCCGAACGTTTGAACGATTATTTGAACGATAATCGGCTCGTGTAAAAGGGCCTTTAGTGTGGTCGTGGTCAGGTTCTTTAGCATTTTATCATTGCTTCCTGGATCATCAAGTAACAGTCATTGTTATGTGCCATCTAAGGGTACGACCACACTGCATGTTGTGAGGTGGCCATACTGCGGTCAGGTACCATGTGGCAGTACAGGCCACAGCTGGCTCTTGTTAAGTAATAAAGGCCGTACATTTTAATTTGCCTGCATTGTTAATGGTCGTGCAGTATTGAAGAATGTGGCTATTTGCAATGCAGACAGGCTAAACAGTCTTCATTAGTTAACAAGAGTCAGTTCTCAACCACAGCGCTGCTGCGACACAACCAAATGACTGTGCTCGTGAAGTGAAGTGTTCGTACCCTAAGGGTTTATGTACAAAATGTGGCCCAAGCAGTGGTAATCTACATGACATTTCGGTGACATGGCCACATTGTGAACAGGCACATTGACTTTTTATGGCAAGGTTTTCCAATTTTAACTGCTACAGCTGCTGTCCACATGAACACATTGATTTGCATGCTATTTAGTGGACTCCTGTGGACTACAACTGTGGGAAGTGGGAAAATCTCACTAAAAGAAGAAAGCGTGTACCCTAATTTAATTTGTGTGTCCTAGCTTAATCATGTTTCTGAATATCTACGTTAGGCTGGATCTCCACGTTTAGAGTTTTTGATGCAGTTTTTGAAGCCAAAGCCAGGAATGGATAGAAAACTGAGGACACATATAAAGGAAAGGCTGAGTCTTATCCTCTTAGTGAATCTACTCCTGGATTTGGCTTCAAAAACTGCATCAAAAATCCTAAATGTGTAGAACTGTACCTTATAGTCACTGTAAGGGAAATCTTCATGTGTTTATAGCTTCCTTTGTTATAATGCATTTGTATAATCTCTTTTGAGGGTTTCTGTCACCAGTTTTTTCGGTATGAATCAGGCTGACATTAGAGATGTGCTAATGTCAACTGATTCCAAATATATATCTGTTTTATTTACTGGTGCCCCCATTTTTATATAAAATGAACTTTTATTTTATGCTAATAAGGCCTCTAGGTGCAAGGGGCATTACCCCTGCTCCTAGAGGCTCTGTTGATTGACAGGACCAGGCAGAGAAGAAACACTCCATTCACCATAGCTTGCAAGGACCTTCAATGATGTCATGACCATGTGATCAGTCACATGGTTTAGGAGGAGACAGGCTGTTTGTGTGATCCTAACCATGTGACTGATCACATGGTCATGACATCATTGAAGGTCCTTGCAAGCTATTGTGAATGGAGTGTTTCTTCTCTGCCTGGGCCTGTCAATCAACAGAGCCTCTAGGAGCAGGGGTAACGTCCCTTGCACCTAGAGGCCTTATTAGCATAAAATAAAAGTTCATTTTATATAAAAATGGGGGCACCAGTAAATAAAACAGATATATATTTGGAATCAGGTGACATTAGCACATCTCTAATGTCAGCCTGATTCATACCGAAAAAACTGGTGACAGAAACCCTTTAAATGTTTTGCAACAGCTGTAGCTTGTATTGAGTAGTTTTCAAACAACTGTGGTCTGTATTGGTAGATTCTGCAGCAACTATAGCCTGTATTGGGCGGTTTTCAAGCAGCTATGGTTCTGAAGGAAGTTTGGCCCACTATTATTTACAATTTTACTTCAGTTCATTGAGGATTGTGGATGTACGCTATCTTAAGGTTCCACTAGATCAGGGTTGAAGTCTTGACTTTGACTGGCCCATTGCAACACCTTGATTCCTTTCTTTTTCATCATTCAGCTATAGATTTGCTAGTGTGCTTTGGATTACTGTCCTGTAGCATGACCAAGTTTCCATGTTTTAGCTGTTGGATATATGGTTTCACATTTTACTCTAGAACTCTTTGGTGTACAGAGGAGTTAATGTTCGACTCAATGGATGCAAGGTGCCCAGGTCCTGCGGCTGCCAAACAAGCCCACATCATCATCATCATCACCTCTCCACCACTGTGCTTAACAGTTGGCATGAGGTGTTTGTGCTAATATGCTGTGTCTGGTTTTTGCCTAATATGACTCTGTGCATTATGGCCAAACATCTACACTCTGGTCGTTTGTCCAAAGAACACTGTTCCAGAAGTCTTGTGGTTTGTTTAGTTACAAATTTGCAAACTTAAGTTGTGCTTCTATGTTCTTTTTTGATAGAACTAGCTTTTTTGGCAACCCTTCCAAACAAGCCATACTCGTTCAGTCTTTTTCTACTTGTACTTTCATGAACTTTTAACTTGCCAACTGAGATCTGTAAAGTCAGCTCTTGGGGTTTTTGAAATTTTTCTGAGCATTGCACAGTCTGACCTTTGGGTGAATTTCCTGGGACGTCCACTCCTGGGAAGACGGTGAACTGTCTTGAATGTTTTCCGCTTGTGAGCAATCTTTTTCACTGTAGAATGATAGACTTCAAATTATTTGGAAATGATCTTATAACCCTTTCCAGATTGATGGACAGCAGCTATTGCTTCTCTAAGATCACTGCTGATGCGTTTCATCCTTGACATTTTGTTAACACACTCTTGATTGCTCCAGACCTGCTACTGCCAAAACTTCTGCTTTTATAGAGGTGGCCAAACTTGCTGACAATCAATTAATCAAGGACATTTAATTAGCAGCACATAGCTGCTACTTACCCTCTTCATTTCTATGGAAACAGTAGGGTATATATCTTTTTGTATACAGAGTTTCTGCATTTTGACCTTGTTTTGTCACCAGTGATTGGCAGCTGTCTCTAACATCATGTCCTCTCTCCATCTAAAGACTCCAAAGACATACTGATAGAGAACTTAGATTGTGAGCTCTATTGGAGACAGCAAGCATTGACAATGTTTGTAAATCAATGTGTAATATAACAGTGCTATATAAATGAGTAAAACAAATAAATGCAGCAGCAAAGCTCATCTTTTTGTCCAACCATTAATAACCAATGCCTCTAGTCTGTCACTGTTTGCACATCTACCACAGAATATCACTGAAACTTCTCACCCTCACCTTCAAAGCCCTCCACAGTGCTGTACCTCCCTACGTATTTTTCCTCATTTCTGTCCCTACTCGCGCTCTCTATTCTGCCAATGATCTAAGATTAACATCCTCCATAATCTGAACCTCTCATTCCTAACTCCAAGACTTTTCTCAGGCTGCAATAGCTCTCTAGAATGCACTGCCCCAGACAATTAAGTTAAATTCCAACTTCCTTAGTTTCAAATATGCCTTTTTAAGCAGTGTTCCCATCACATCATCCAAAAGTAATCTCCAAACTCAATGTACAAGCTCACAAAGCTCTGTCTGCACTACTCCATTTTGTACAAAGATGGCTAGACCACTTTATAAAACATTCACTTTTAACTTTTGTTTCATGCCCATTTCCTAATAAATTGTAAGCTCTTGAGAGCAGGACTTTCAACCCCAGTGTTTTAGTTGTATATTAAACTGCTTGATTTGTACATTTACCATCTGAATTGTAAAGCACTACAGAATATGGTGGTGCAATACAAAGATTATTATTCTTATTGTCAAATATATAATAAGGCCTCATGCACCTATCTGTATCTGTTCTGCAGTGCACAAACCTGGAAAACATGGATAGCATCCATGTACATGTTGCAGTTTTCTCACTCTCTTCACTAGAACTCAATATTCGTGTCCACAGAACAGCCACACGTATGTGGACAGCACGTGGATTATATCTGAACAGGAATGAGCAGCTTGCAATGCATGAGAATACACGCAGGATGAAGAAGACAAATTGATCAAAATATTTAACCTCATCATTGTCACATTAAAATTGGAAAAACCCTCCCAAAAATGTCCTTTTTTATTGTAGATTTTGTCTGAAGTTAATCTTGTCGGCGCACAACTCAGGGGACATAATTGTATTTTTAACCGCTTATTGACATAATAATTAATTTTAGCTTTAAGGAGAAGTAACATGTTCCCTTTTTTTGTTCCAGCAGTCATAACATTTAAATTTTTCCTTTTTTCCATTTTCCATTTTTTATTTTTTTTTTATTTTGCAGGAAGAGTTGTAGTTTTTTAGGAACCATTTTGAGGTATATATAGTTTATTAAATAACTTTTATTATTTAATTTTACAGGGAAAGGTTAAAAAACTGCAATTTTTACATTATTTTGTGGGATTTATTCACGGCGTTCACTGGGTGGTAAAAATAACATAATTTTATTATGAAGGTCAGTACAGTGATGATAATGCCATATTTCTATATATTTTTACTATTTTTCCTTTCCTCCTGCAGCCTGTGAGCTCTGCAACTGCTCCCTCACCTCCTCCTGACTAAAAGGGGGATCGGATGCTTTAGCTGCTCATATCTCTGGATTGGTAGCAGCTAGAGATATGGGCTTTGCATTGTTTGAAAGCTGATATTCCAGGCTTTCAAACAATATCACAGCATTATCTTCAGTAGATAGGAAGATATGGCTGTTAGAAATCGGGATGTAGTAAATGAGGCTGAAAGTGATAGCTGAAAAGCTGAAAGTGAAATTAAAAGCAGGTTTTACCAAGTCTGGCATGTCAGCTTTCAAACAAGACCAGGCCCATGTCTCTATCTGCTACAAATCAGAAGATATCAGCAGCTAAAGCAGCCCTCCCTCCTTTCCACTTCTTCCCGAGCTTGACTCTGGCAAAATAGGTGGTTAATTAAAAAAGTACAAAATATGTGTTTTATCCTATAATACAGCTAATGCAATACAATTTTTTATTATAACCAAACGCCATTGGTTTATTTTTAATCTAGCTGCATACAATCAATTGTATACAGCTACATTATGCGAAGAATGCATAGAATAGAAAGAAAGGATCTGATGAAACAACTAGAAACACAAGTCTCTCTTACTGCTGAAATGAATACACAATAGATAATGAACTATTTCATCTAATAACTAACTAGGCCATTCTCAAGCACTATTTACTTCAACCAAATTATTTCATTTGGAGGTAACATAGACTTCAGGCCCTGAAAAAGAGATTGCTCTGGTTCAGTACCACAGCTTCAGAAAACTGCATCATATACTTCAAACTCATGTATATATTAGAGATGAGCGAGCACTAAAATGCTCGGGTGCTCGTTATTCGAGTCGAACTTTTCCCGATGCTCGGGTGCTCGTTTCGAGTAATGAACCCCATTGAAGTCAATGGGAGACTCGAGCATTTTTTGCAGGGGACCAAGGCTCTGCCTAGGGAAGGCTGGGTGAAAACCTGGAAACCTCAGAAAATGATGGAAACACCACGGAAATGGACAGGAAACAGCAGGGGCAGCATGCATGGATGCCTCTAAGGCTGCTTAATCCCACCATTACCCCAAATTCTCAGGCAACAGCCTGGTGGTTACCCTCATGGCAATTGTGCTCACCCAGACCAAGAAAGGCGATGCAAATACCCATCACATGTTAGGGAAGCACCCAACTAGGTGCAACGAAGGTCCATCACCGCCTGCAGGTGACACCACTGCTCATGCTGGCACTGCAGCTGACATCAAGTTTAGTATCTGTTCTTATCAGTTGCTGTTGCTGCTGGTGGTATAGTGGTGAGCATAGCTACTTCCCAAGCAGTTGACCAGGGTTCGATTCCTGTCTATTGCAGGAGGCAATTTAAAGAAGATCTAAAAAAAAAAATCAGTACAATATCTAATACGTCCCCTACCCGGGTAAATTGTTTGGAAGGGGGGGGGAGGAGGTTTTGCTGGAAGAGCCAGAGGAGTGCCCCCTGGGCTAGTGTGTGTGGTGGTGACAACAGCCGGAATGGATTTGGAAAAACTGTAGCATCAGCCGGTGCGGTATCGATTGTTCTCAGTTTAATACGGTATACGTCCCCTATCTTGGGACCTTATATTTCATGGATTTTTCGACCACGGAAAACGGAAAAAGTGCTTGCTCTGGCCAGGGGAGTGTCTTTCCTACTGCTGCTAAGGGGACGTGTCCATGCGCTGCCTATAACAGGTCAGGAGGCAATTAAAAGAAGAAACAAAAAAAACATCAGTACAATATCTAATATGTCCCCTATCCGAGTAAATAGTTTGTAGAGAGGGCCTGTAGGTGGGGGGCAGGCTGGTGGGAAGGAGGTTTCGCTGGAAGAGCCAGAGGAGTGCCCCCTGGGCTAGCGTGTGTGGTGGTGACAACAGCCGGATGTAGTTAGAATGACGACGCAGAACCACAACTTAAAAATTTAGCATCAACCGATACAGTCGTAAATTATGAGATTGATCAAGTGTGGTATGTCTTCTATGTATACTACTCAGTTTAATACCGTATATGGCAGCTATCCGGAAAAATAGTTTGGAGAGAGAGAGAAAGATAGGACAAAGAAGTAAATTGTTTGGAGAGAGGGCCTGTAGGTGGGGGGCAGGCTGGGGGGAAGGAGGTTTCGCTGGAAGAGCCAGAGGAGTGCCCCCTGGGCTAGCGTGTGTGGTGGTGACAACAGCCGGATGCAGTTAGAATTACGACGCAGGACCCCAACTTAAAAATTTAGCATCAACCGGTACAATTGTCAATTATGAGCTCGATCAAGTGTGGCATGACTTTTAAATGGATATTGCATGTGGTCACGAACTCCCTGGAACCCCATAGTCACCCCTTCCCTGATGTGCTAGCCCAGAACATTCTCTGCCCCAATTCGCAAGACCTTTTGCTGTTTCCGTGTGCTGACAGTGGGGATTTACCAGTGTTGTCTGAGGAGGTGGTGGACAATGGCGAAACACAGGTGTCGGGGGGTGAGGTAGTTGTATGGGAAGCAAGTTACAGTGGTGACTCCTTGGGGGGTCTTTCTCATGATGGGACAGATTCAACTTGGGTGGATCAGGCACAGGAACAGATCAATTTTTTTTTTGTGTTTATTTAACTTTTATTTAGCACAAATAACCACAGAGATATTAATTCGTTATCTTCGCTGCGCAGTCTGGTGTTGGGGTTCGTCACTTTGATGGCGAGCTGTGCCGCTCTCTCCACAATGGTCTTTAGGTTCTTAGATGGAGACGTTGTCGGCGATTTCAGCACAGAAGGACTTGTTGCTCATCAACAGAACCTGGACCTCCTTGACATTGTGGACCAGGAATTTGCGGGTGGACCAGGAATTTGCGGAACCCTGTTGGCAGCATGTGTTTGGTCTTCTACTTTATACCGTATCCAATGTTGGGCAATATAGATACGCAGGTAATATTATTTTTCACACCTATCCCAAAAATAAAATTTACGCAGTTTGCGCAAATAAAACTGGAAACTGGAACTGGAGAGAGGGCCTGTCGGTGGACCTCCAGAAAAATTGTTTAGAGAGAGGGCCTGTAGGTGGACCTCCGGAAAAATTGTTTGGACAGAGGGCCTGTAGGTGGACCTCCGGAAAAATTGTTTGTACAGAGGGCCTGTAGGTGGACCTCCGGAAAAATTGTTTGGAGAGAGGGCCTGTAGGTGGACCTCCGGAAAAATTGTTTGGAGAGAGGGCCTGTAGGTGGACCTCCGGAAAAATTGTTTGGACAGAGGGCCTGTAGGTGGACCTCCGGAAAAATTGTTTGGACAGAGGGCCTGTAGGTGGACCTCCGGAAAAATTATTTGGACAGAGGGCCTGTAGGTGGACCTCCGGAAAAATTATTTGGACAGAGGGCCTGTAGGTGGACCTCCGGAAAAATTGTTTGGAGAGAGGGCCTGTAGGTGAACTTCCGGAAAAATTGTTTACAGAGAGGGCCTGTAGGGGGCCCTCCTGAAAAATTGTGGTAAAAGAGTGCCAGTTGGACCTTTAAAAAATGGCATTTTTTGGGTCAGCGTTGGGCAAAGACGATATGGAGGAGGAGGAGGAGTAGGAGGAGTAGAGAAGAGGAATCGGATACATAAGTTATTTAAATCTTTAGCTGCTTTCCCCCGGAGGAGATTTGAATTCCGGTGAAATCCAGGCTTTGTTCATTTTAATAAGCGTCAGCCTGTCAGCGCTGTCAGTTGACAGGCGTGTACGCTTATCGGTGATGACGCCACCAGCTGCACTGAATACCCGCTCTGACAGCACGCTAGCGGCAGGGCAGGCCAGCACCTCCAAGGCGTACAGCGCCAGTTCAGGCCACGTGTCCAGCTTTGAAACCCAGTAGTTGTATGGAGCAGAGTGATCGCTACGGACGTTGGTATGGTCAGCTAGGTACTCCCTCACCATCTTCCTGTACAGCTCCCCCCTACTCTGCCTAGACTGGGGACAGGTGACAGTGTCTTGCTGGGATGACATAAAAGTGGCAAAGGCCTTGGAAAGCGTTCCCCTGCCAGTGCTGGACAAGCTGCCTGCTCGCCTCCTCTCCCCCGCTACTTGGCCCACAGAACCATGCCCTCTGCCGCTAGCGGCGTCAGATGGGAAGAATTGTTTCAGCTTGTGCACCAGGGCCTGTTGATATCTATTCACTCTCATACTCCTTTCCTCTGCAGGGATGAGAGTGGAAAGGTTCTGCTTGTACCGTGGGCCCAGGAGAGTGAACACCCAGTAATCGGTGTTTGAAAAAATTCTTCTAACGCGAGGGTCACGGGATAGGCAGCCTAACATGAAGTCTGTCATGTGCGCCAGAGTCCCAACACGCAAGAATTCCCTCTCCTCACTGGCCTGACTCTCCATTTCCTCCTCCTCCTCCTCCTCCAAGTCCTCCTCTTCAGCCCATACACGCTCAAGAGTTAAGGACTGAGCACTGGTACCCTCTACTGTCTTGCCGACATTCTCCTCCTCTTCTTCCTCATCCTCATCCCCCTCCTCCGATATGCGCTGAGAAACAGACTGGAGGGTGCTCTGGCTATCAAGCGACGTATCTTCCTCCACCGTCTCTTGTGACAAGCGCAAAGCATCCGACTTGATGCTGAGCAGTGAGTTTTTCAACAGGCAAAGCAGCGGGATGGTGAGGCTGATAATGGCGGCATTGCCGCTGACCATCTGTGTTGACTCCTCAAAGTTGCTCAACACCTGGCAGATATCAGACATCCACGTCCACTCCTCATTGTAGACTTGAGGAATCTGACTGACCTGACTACCAGTTCTGGTGGAAGTTGACATCTGGCAGTCTACAATCGCTCTGCGCTGCTGTTAAACTCTGGATAACATGTTTAATGTTGAATTCCATCTCGTGGGCACGTCGCACAACAGTCGGTGAGCGGGCAGTTGTAGGCAGCGCTGCGCTGCCCTGAGAGTGGCAGCATCTGTGGTCGACTTGCGGAAATGCGCACAGATGCGGCACACCTTGGTGAGCAAATCAGACAGATTGGGGTATGTCTTGAGGAACCGCTGAACTATGAGATTGAACACGTGGGCCAGGCATGGCACATGTGTCAGTCTGCCGAGTTGCAGAGCCGCCACCAGGTTATGCCCGTTGTCAAACACAACCATGCCTGGCTTGAGGTTCAGCGGTGCCAGCCACAGATCGGTCTGCGCCGTGATGCCCTGTAACAGCTCTTGGGAGGTGTGCCTTTTGTCACCTAAGCTCACAAGTTTGAGCACCGCCTGCTGGCGCTTACCCACGGCACTGCTGCTGTGCCTAGAGCTACCGACTGAAGGCGCCGTGCCCACGGATGGTAATTCGGTGGAGGAGGAGGAGGGGTCGGAGGAGGAGGAGGCATAGTACGTCTGAGAGACCGTGACCGAGGTAGGCCCCGCAATCCTCGGTGTGGGCAGTACATGAGCGGCCCCAGGGTCATTCTCGGTCCGAGCCTCCACCAAGTTAACCCAATATGCCGTCAGTGAGATATAGTGTCCGTGCCTGGCAGCACTTGTCCATGTGTCCTTGGTTAGGTGGACCTTCTCAGAAACAGCGTTGTTCAGGGCACGGATGATGTTCTGTGACACGTGCTGGTGTAGGGCTGGGACGGCACATCGGGAAAAATAGTGGCGGCTGGGGACCGAATACCGAGGGGCAGCCACCGCCATGAGATTGCGAAAGGCCTCGGTCTCTACCAGCCTATAGGGCAGCATCTCCAGGCTAAGCAATTTGGAGATGTGGACGTTGAGGGCTTGGGCATGTGGGTGGGTGGAACTGTATTTCCTCTTGCGCTCCAGCATCTGCTGTAAAGACAGCTGAACGCTGCGCTGGGACACGTTGGTGGACACTGTGGAGGATCGTGGAGGCGAAGGTGTGGTTTTCCGGCGGGAGGCGCTCGTGCCGGGGTCCTGGGCAGGGGGTTGACTAGCAGAGGCAGCGAGTGACACAGGGGTTGACTAGCAGAGGCAGCGAGTGACGCAGGGGAAGGAACAGTGGTGTGACCCGCAGGAGGTGGTGAACGGCCTTGATTCCATTGAGTGGGGTGTTTAGCACTCATATACCTGCGCATGCTGGTGGTGGTTAGGCTAGTAGTGGTGGCACCCCTGCTGATCCTGGTGTGGTAGAGGAAAAAAATAGAAAAAAACAAAAAAGAGGTATATCACACCACAATTCTTTGGGTACCAAAATAAAGAGGTAGTGATAGACACAGAGCTGATAGCGCCAGAGGGTGTCTCAAGAATGAAAATAGACAATGGTATTTGATTAATATATTAATAAATCAATTGATAAATAATTTAACGTGCACTAGATCGTGGTATAGGAGGCAGCAAAAGGTCAAAGGGGGGGGGTTGTCAGATATCCATCCACTTAGAATACAATATTAGAAAGTAAGGTGAAGCATTCACCTTGAAAAAGACCAGAAAACATGCGCCAACCAGTGGGAAAATTTATATATTAAGATTACTCACTTCACTGAGGGGTATGTAGCCGCCTGGAAACCAAGAAGGTACCCAGTAAACTACTATCCCCCCGAGCCGTGTTCGCTTCAGATATTAGGATCCTCAATGGCGGCACAATCACAGAAGGCAGCTTCTCATTGGATCCATTTATTAAGTAAAAATCAACTTCTCAACCATAGATCACAGATTTCTTTTTATATTCCTTTTGATTTCATTGAGTGAAATACTTGTGTTGATTTTTATTTGTTTAATGTACGTAATGTATACGGTCCACTGTGGAACGCACGAACAACTACCGGACTTCCGACTATGTCTCTTCCGGCTTGCACGTGGAACCGCCAGTATTTATTGATGTAAGTTATCTGTTTTATCTATTAGTGTTCTCCTGAAGAAGGGGGTTTTTAACTGAGATACCCCCGAAACGCGTTGAGAAGTTAATTTTTACTTAATAAATGGATCCAATGAGAAGCTGCCTTCTGTGATTGTGCCGCCATTGAGGATCCTAACATCTGAAGCGAACACGGCTCGGGGGGATAGTAGTTTACTGGGTACCTTCTTGGTTTCCAGGCGGCTACATACCCCTCAGTGAAGTGAGTAATCTTAATATATAAATTTTCCCACTGGTTGGCGCATGTTTTCTGGTCTTTTTCAAGGTGAATGCTTCACCTTACTTTCTAATATTGGATCCTGGTGTGGCACAGGTTGCACACCACAGTCCGTCGGTCATCCTCACTTTCTTTAAAGAACCTCCAGACTTGCGAACATCTAGGCCTCGCCACGGGAGCTTCACTACGTGAAACAGTTGCTGCTGATGCACCAGCTCTGGCCCTGCTTCTCCCTCTGGCCACACCACTGCCTCTTACAACCTGTTCTGGTGCAGCACTCGCCTCCGCCTCAGAAGCACTGTCTTCACTCGGCATATCAACCCAGCTCGGGTCAGTCATCTCGTCATCCTCTGATTCCTCAGTCTGCTCCCCCCTCGGAATTCCTTCCCTTACAACAACTTCACCACTGTCTGACAACCGTGTCTCCTCATCATCCGACACCTCTTTACAAACTTCTTCCACTAAGTCATCATCATCATCATCATCATCACCCACAGACTGCGACAGTTGGAAAACTTGGGCATCGGGAAAGAGGTCAGCAGCAACCTGAGAAGTGGTTTGTGACTCTGGGAAGGGTCCAGAAAACAGTTCCTGAGAGTATGCCGGATCGCATTCCAAATTTTCCTGGGAGGGGGCAGACTGGGGGGAATGAGGTTGAGGTGGAGGAGCCAGAGGAGTGCTCTCTTGGGTAACGTGGGTGGACTGCGTGGAAGACTGACTGGCGGACAAATTACTTGAAGCATTATCCGCAATCCACGAGATCAGCTGTTCGCACTGTTGTGGTTTCAACAGTCCTCTACCACGTGTCCCTGTAAGTTGAGACATGAAGCTAGGGAGTGTAGCTCTGCGGCGTTCCACAGCTTCCTCATCAGCAGGTACTGTCTCACCCTGCCCAGGACCACTGCCTCTGCCCCCTGCAGTAATTTATATAATCTATATTTTTTTTTTTTATATTTTTTTTGTTTTGTTTTTTTGGGAACGTGACGTGCAGAAACTATCGTACAGCTGACTGACACCCTAATGACGGTGGCTATTTAGACTGCGACCCAGACAAATGTTGCACAGAGATTTTTAGGATCAAGCTATATATACGTGACAGGTAGCAAATGACTTGGTTGTATTCGGTGACGTACAGAAAGTGTCACCTGGACAGAATATACGGTTTGGAGTGCGTGTGCTGAACTGTGACACACAGAAAGGTTACACGCAGCTGTGTGAAATGGATTTGTATCACTCAGCTAAAACAACAAAAAAACTAATTTTTTTCCTATATTTTTTTTTTTATATTTTGTTTGTTTTGTTTTTTTGGGAACATGACGTGCAGAAACTATCGTACAGCTGACTGACACCCTAATGACGGTGGCTATTTAGACTGCGACCCAGACAAATGTCGCACAGAGATTTTTAGGATCAAGCTTTACACGTGACAGGTAGCAAATGACTTGGTTGTATTCG
>ONZH01005228.1:0-26235 GCA_900303285.1 Rhinella marina
CAAATAGTTATTTAAAGTGAACAACCCCACAAACACGGATTCACTGTTTTTTTGGCAATTCAACTTCACTGAAGAAGTTAGCACTATATGGCGCTTGTCAAGTTAGCACTATATGGCACTTGTTTGTTTGTATGGCGAATAACGCCACAAATAGTTATTTAAAGTGAACAACCCCACAAACACGGATTCACAGTTTTTTGGCAATTCAACTTCACTAAAGAAGTTAGCACTATATGGCGCTTGTCTGTTTGTATGGCGACTAACACCGCAAATAGTTATTTAAAATGAACAAACCCACAAACACGGATTCAGTTTTTATGGCAATTCAACTTCACTGAAGAAGTTAGCACTATATGGCGCTTGTCTATTTGTATGGCGAATGACGCCGCAAGTATTTCTTTCACATTTACAAGCTGCCAATCACGGATTATATATGTTTTTTCCCAAACACAACCCAAAAGATATATATTTTTTATTATTATAATTATTAGAATTATTATTTATTTATTTTTTTAATGTACTCCAAAAGGCTCTGACCCTCTTACTGCACTGCAACAAGGGACACTAGTGGTGCTTCTTTGAACAAAGCACCCCAAAACAGCCTTTAGAACGGAGTGTATAAAAAGCTAACCCCAATGCCCAGTCACTGCTGCTCAGTGTACCAGAATAGCCATTTCACTGCCTGATAATCCCCTATGGATTCTGTCTAGAAATCGTCCCTCTCCTATCCCTGCATTTCAGATTATCTATCCCTGATCTCCTCATTTCTTTTCTTTAGCAACGTTTTTCTATCACTTGCCCTATCTCTCCTGATGTCTGTCTCTGGTCTAAAATCAATTGCAAATGGCGGATTCCAGCGCTGCAGAGCTATTTATAGGGCTGTGACATCACAGGACTTGGCTGGCTGCTAAATGGCTACATGTCTGCATGTGATCGCATTGTAGGTGTTTACTTCTTTGTCCCAGAAATCCTTTCCCCATGTCATGCCATGAGCTTGCGGCCATTTTAGGAAAAAAAATAAAAATAATTCATTACCACGAATTGCCATGAAATTCGCTTTCGTGGCAAATTGAATTTTCCATGAAATTCGTAACGAATTCCACTTTGTCAGCTTCGATTCGCTCATCTCTAATGGTGATGTAAAAAAAAAATTCAAAGTTTTAATTAGAGATGAGCAAATCTATTTGCTGCTTCGTAGATTCGATACGAATCTTGGAAATTTTCCTCTGCGAAGCGAATCCGGATTTTTTGAGATTCGCTTCGTTAGATTCGAAAATGTTTTTAAAGCTTTCTACGCATTCGCTATGTACTTGTCTGATAAATTGTACACTAATGCTACGTATAAGTTACTTTATACGCTGATGCGTACAAATTGAGTTAATTAGAGAACTTTTACTGTTTGTTATTCGTGCGGCATAAAGCCCGGGAAGAAAGCGGTCACCTGACCTAGTGGGAAGGGCTTTCTCTCATTGGCTCAGGCTCGGTAAGCCAGTGATGCATCAGTTGTGCTGCGACTGCTGAGATGAGCAAAAGCACTGTCTTTGAAGTTCTGAGAGACAGAGAACTGTTTTGTTAAAATTGGGGTGTAATTGTTCTGGGAATCCATATTGCACATATCAAGGATACTGCAGGGCCAGTGCAGGGCAAGTGCAGGGCCAGTGCAGAGCTAGTAATTAATCAGGCAGGGAGAGAGACAGGGAGAGAAATAGGGAGAGAGACAGGGAGAGAGACCAAGACTAGCTGCAGGGCCACAGTCAAGTGAAAATGTCTGGCATGGAAAAGCAAAAGGGTTCCAGCCAGACCTCGAGCTCCAAAAAAAAAGGAGAAAGTGGCACAGGGCAGCAGTGCCAAAGGACCTGTATGCGGAGCTTTTACTTGTAGAATTTGCAATAGTTGGCCACTGTTCCACCAGACTAACCCACCAAAGCGCAAAATTGTAGTGGAGGAGAAAGTGGATGAGGTAGTGGAGTGGATGGCACACTCATCTCAATCACAGGATGATCTGCTGTCATCTGCTGATGCAGTATCATTTAGCCAGGGGTCAGACTCAGAGCTTTCCTCCTGCTCCACCATTCCGCTCCAGCAAAGCCCGTCATTTTCATTCGTAACCCGTCATGCGTACGTGTTCACATAAGTTGCGTACCTTTAACAACTGTACGTTCGTTATTAGTGCGCGAATGATCGCAAAACACCACATAACGTATGATTTGTATGCAGATTCGTCAAATAGATTCATATGAGGTACAAATCTTTTGAAAAGTTCAACGAATATTCGGCGAAGCGAATATTTAATTTATTTTAACTATTTAGACATAAAAAAATCAAAACATATGTGATATTGTTGTAATCATACTGACCGAAAGAATAAAGGACGCCAGTTCAGTTTTGCCACAAAGGCAACGTCATAGGAACAAAACCCGTTAAATGGTGGAGAAATTGCATTTTTTTTTCGAATTCCACCCTATTTGAAACTTGTTTCCCGCTTCCCAGTACATTGCATGCCATATTAAATAGTGGCATTAGAAAGTACAACTTGGCCACAAAAAATAAGCATGTGGATATGTGAACGGAAAAATAGAAAAGTTATGGAAGAAAAATGAAAACATAAAATTGAAAAAACCTCCAGTATCCTAAGGGTTAAGCACATTTGGCATCTGTTTTGCATTTTTTACCTTTTTTCAGAATGAGCATAATTAATTAACTTACCATTTTTAGATTTAGCATATTTTATAATTAATGATGTTATTTTTAATTTCCCATGTCAATATCTATAGTTAAAAAATATAAAATCCCACAGTTTTTGCACTGGAGACGAAGCTTATGTCTTCCTATGTACAGACCATTTAATGCTGTTACTTGCTTACCTGTTATTTTAATCCTACCTACAATGATATCACCTCTGTGTATAGATAAGACAGGATCTACCACTCACAAAGCTTATCCATTTTTGTCTAATGACCTCTGCACAGGTTACAGATCATGCCTAGAAAACTCTCCCATGGAAGTCAATGAGGTCCTCCCCTGATCATTATCTCTATGGTCCATGGGGCTTCTGTACAGCAGTTTTCCTAATGCTGTGTAAATGCTGTAAAGAACAGCTCTGGCAAAATTATAGCCCCCATAATCATGTTGAGGAAAGAGAATTAATAAATCTGCAATCAGAAAATAAAAACAGATGAGAAAAAAAGGATGTGAGTTGCTATCTGGTTTTAAATGTCAGATAAAAGTTTTGGTAATACATTTCCTTTAAGAAGAAATGGACAAAGAAGTTTTTTTTTTGTTTATGTCTGTGTCACGGGAAGCCGGCTGCGCGCTCCCCGCTTGCAGCGCCGCCGGACTTCCGCATCCACGGAGCGAGGATGCGACAGGCGTCCTCGTCTCCATAGTGACGAGAGGCGGGGAGCGTCGGGCGCGCTTCCGGATGCTGCGTGCCCGGCGTCCCCGCCCCCCCTAGACACGAGCAGTGGGCGATACTGAGCGCTGGCCCGGCAAGCCAGCGCTCAGAGTTTTTATTATATGTGTCACGAGGGAGACAAGGGAAGGTGCGCCCTGTACTGAATACCCCCCCGTTCTCTCCCTGCCTGCTTGCCTCAGTCGGCCCTAGGCGGCTGCGGACAACCACGGTGACGGTCCCTGCTCTGTATAAGTGCACAGGGAGGGACAGGGAACAATTGGAGAGACAAACACAGATGAAACAAACACAATATCAGAATAGTCAGCAAGCCGGGTCATACACAGGAGATAACGTCAATACCGGGGGTGAAGCAAAGAGAGTTCGAAGTCCAAGTCCAAGGTCAGGGTCAAACAGCAAATCAAACACAAGGTCGCTCAAGCACTGATCAAAGTTGTAACGCTAATCACAGGCGATTAGGGAGGACAACTAGTGGCTTTAAATAGCCCTCCACTGGGTCATGTGACGGGGCCAGCGTCACATGACCTCATCTGCATACCGAGCGCTGGCCAAACGTGACCAGCGCTCAAATATGCACCAAATTTGGTCATGTGGCGTGGCCAGCGCCACATGACCCAAAACCAGGTATATAATAAATGTTCTGAGCGCTGGTTGCCCAGACCAGCGCTCAGATGTCCCCGCCTGCTCGTTACTAGGGGGACGGGGAGGACGCCGGACGCGCTGTATCAGTGCGCGTGCCGGACCCTCTCCTGTGAGTGTCGTCATGGAGACGAGGACGCATCCTGCGTCCTCGCTCCGGCGCACTCCTGGGAGACCAGCGGCACGGCAGAGGGGAAGCGCGCCGCCGGCTCCCCGTTACAATATGTCTCTGCCTTTATGTATTGGGTCATGTGGCGCTGGCCACGCCACATGACCAAATTTGAAGCATATTTGAGCGCTGGTCACGTTTGGCCAGCGCTCATTATGCAAATGAGGTCATGTGACACTGACCCCGTCACATGACCCATTGGAGGGCTATTTAAAGCAGTCCAGTGCCCTCTCAAATTGCCTGTGATTAGTTACACCTTTGATCAGTGCTCGTGCGACCTTTTGTTTGGATTGTTGCTTGGATTTTGGACTTCGGATTCTGGACTTTGACCTCTCTTTTGCTTAACCCCTGGTATTGACGTGACCTCCTGTGTTTGACCCGGCTTGCTGACTTTCTACCATTGTGTTTGTTCTGTCTGTGTTTTGTCCGTCCCTTTGTTCCCTTTCCCTCCCTGCGCACTTATCCAGTGTAGGGACCGCCTTCGTGGTTGTCCGCGGCTGCCTAGGGCCGATTGAGGCAAGTAGGCAGGGAAAGACGGAGGGGTTAAGTACAGGGCTCACCTACCCTTGTCTCCCCTCGTGACAGAATCACAGGCCAAATCTCATGGAGCAGTTGCGGGCTCTCACGGACCAGGTTCAAGGAATGGCTCAAGCGATCCAGGATCTGGCCGAGAGGCTCCAACAGCAGGAGCAGCTTCAATCCGCACCAGTAGTGGTTCCCTCCACATCCAACCCCATCGTGGAGCCCCATGTTAAGCTGCCGGATCGATTTTCGGGGAACCGGAAGACCTTCCGTTCCTTTAAGGAGAGCGTAAAATTATATTTCCGCTTACGCCCCCACTCCTCGGGTTCCGAGCAGCGGCGGGTGGGAATAATTATTTCCTTGCTGCAGGGTGATCCGCAGGAGTGGGCCTTTTCGTTACCCCCTGACTCCCCTAGTCTGTTTACTGTGGACGCGTTTTTTCTGGCCTTAGGCCTATTATATGAGGAGCCTGACTTGACCGCGGTGGCCGAGTCTCAGCTCAGGGACATTCGGCAGGGTAACCGTCCAGTAGAGGACTATTGTGCGGAGTTTAGGAAGTGGTGTGTCTCTTCTGGATGGAATGACCCAGCCTTAAGAAGTCAATTCCGGGTGGGGCTGTCTGACCAACTAAAAGACCTTCTGGTGTGTTATCCTACTCCTGACTCCTTAGAGGCGACCATGACCTTAGCCATTAAGCTAGATCGACGGGTGAGAGAGAGACTGAGAGAACGTTCAAGCATTCCTCAGGTTGCCGTCTTGCCTGAAATTCCTCTTCCGAGTCCATCTCCTGCCAGAATTCCGGAGGAGCCCATGCAGTTAGGTGGAACCTTAAGGGACCAAAGACGCCTGAAGGGAGCCTGTTTTTACTGCGGTGAGATGAACCACTGGCTCCAGCAGTGTCCCAAACTCCCACCTTCTAGGAGATCTCCGGCGGGAGGCAAGGTAACTCCAACGGTGGTAAGAAGGAAAGTTTTGCTACCTATCTCTGTTACCTATGATCAAATTAAGGGGGTTGGTCAAGCATTTGTTGATTCAGGTTCTGCCGTTAATTTTCTGAATTTTGATTTTGTACAATCTGTAGGTATTCCGCTAGTTCCTTTAAGGGAGGTAATTCAAATCATTGCTTTAGATTCCACCCCATTGAATAATGGGAGAGTGGAATTTTGTACTCCCGAGGTGTCCCTAACGGTGGGAATTTCCCATACTGAGACCTGTTCCTTCCTTGTCCTAAGGGATTTACCTGCTGACCTCGTTTTAGGTCTGCCATGGTTACAGGACCACAACCCTGTGATCAACTGGCCTGCAGGGGAATTAGAGAAATGGGGAGGTGATTGTTCCAAATGTTGCAGATCAGTATTGCAGTTTGGAGGTACCACTGAGTCTCTTATCCTGCCCGGATATATCAGAGATTTTCAGGACGTATTCTCCATGTCCGAGACTGAGTTCCTCCCTCCTCACAGGCAATATGATTGTGCCATTGATGTTATTGAGGGTTCCAAGTATCCTAAGGGCCGTATTTACAATCTCTCCACTCCAGAGCGGCAGTCCATGAGGGATTATCTTAAAGAGAGTCTGGCCAAGGGTCACATCCAGCCTTCAGTTTCCCCCATGGGGGCCGGATTTTTCTTTGTGGGTAAGAAGGATGGAGGATTGAGGCCCTGTATTGATTACAGGGAACTTAACAAGATCACGGTCAAGAACAGGTATCCGCTGCCCCTTATCCCTGATTTACTGAACCAGATTCAAGGCGCCTGCTGGTTCTCTAAACTGGATTTGAAGGGAGCTTATAACCTGATTAGAATCAGGGAGGGGGATGAATGGAAGACGGCCTTCAATACCCCTGAGGGTCACTATGAGTATTTAGTGATGCCCTTTGGGCTAAGCAATGCACCTGCTGTGTTCCAGAATTTTGCTAATGACATTTTTAGACCTTTTATTGGGAGGTTCATGATTGTCTACATTGATGACATCCTTATTTTTTCTGCAGATTGGGAATCTCACGTTTCTCATACCAGGCAAGTGTTAGAGGTGTTACGTGAGAATAAACTATTTGTCAAAGGGGAGAAGTGTATCTTCGGCGTTCAGGAGGTGGCCTTTTTAGGATACATTTTGACCCCTTTCTCTTGCAAAATGGACCCAGCTAAGGTGCAGGCCATCCTCGATTGGGTGCGACCTTCCTCCCTTAAGGCGCTCCAACGATTTTTAGGATTTGCAAACTTCTATCGCAAATTTATTAAAAAAATTTCGTTGGTGGTCAAACCAATTACAGATCTGACTCGCAAGGGAGCGGATCTAGTTAATTGGCCCCCTGCAGCTATTGAAGCCTTTGAGAAGCTAAAACAATGTTTTACTAATGCCCCTGTGTTAATCCAGCCTGACCAGAGTGAGCCCTTCATAGTTGAGGTGGATGCATCTGAGGATGGGGTAGGGGCAGTACTGTCCCAGGGGTCCTCCACCCTAACTAATCTTAAGCCATGTGCCTTTTTCTCCCGCAAGTTCTCGTCTGCTGAGAGGAACTATGATATCGGTAATAGGGAGTTGTTGGCCATTAAGTGGGCATTTGAGGAATGGCGTCACTTCCTGGAGGGGGCATTACATCGCATTGTGGTCCTCACGGATCATAAAAATCTTATGCTTCTAGAGTCTGCTAAACGTTTGAATCCCAGACAGGCGAGGTGGGCTTTGTTTTTTACTCGTTTTGATTTTTGTGTTACCTTTAGACCAGGAAGCAAGAACATTAAGGCTGACGCTTTATCCCGAAGCTTTCAGGCGTATCAGCCTCCGGACATCCCTCCTGAGCCCATCCTGCCGGCTGACATCATCGTGGCCGCTACCTCGTCTGACCTGACATCTGAGATCTCAGCAGGACAGCATCTCGCTCCCACTGGTACCCCCAATGACAAATTGTTTGTGCCGGCTCATTTGCGTTTACGACTGATGGGTGAGTGCCATAACTCTGTATTATGTGGTCATCCTGGTATTAATGCCACCAAGGAGTTAGTTTCGAGGCAGTATTGGTGGCTATCGATTTCCAGGGATGTTCAGGCTTTTGTAACTGCGTGTAACACTTGTGCCAGGTCCAAGAATCCCAAGACACGGCCTATGGGTGAGCTACGTCCATTACCCATACCTAGCAGACCATGGTCGCATTTGTCCATGGACTTTATCACGGATTTACCTTGTTCTGAGGGTAAAACTGTGATTTTGGTTGTGGTTGACAGATTTAGAAAGATGTGTCATTTTATTCCGTTGTGTAAGTTACCTTCTGCTAAGGTCTTGGCGTCCGTATTTTTGGACCACATAGTTAAACTGCATGGTATTCCTGAGAATATTGTATCGGACAGGGGGGTGCAGTTTGTGTCTAAATTCTGGAGAGCTTTCTGTAAGAGGATTGAAATATCTTTGTCCTTTTCGTCGGCCTTTCATCCGGAGACCAATGGTCAAACCGAGCGTCTTAATCAATCTGTTGAGCAGTATCTCAGATGTTATGTGACAGACAACCAGCTGGGGTGGGCCAGATACTTGGCTCTGGCCGAATTTGCTATTAATAATCGAGTGAATTCGTCCTCTGGGGTTTCACCTTTCTTCTGTAATATGGGCTTTCATCCGCGTTTTGGTTCCTTTTCCTCATCCTCTTCGGTTGTCCCAGAGGTAAATGTGTTTTCTCAAGAACGGTGCACAGTTTGGGCACAGGTTCAGTTGAACCTGGAAAGGGCCCAAGGTACCCAAAAAAATAAGGCTGATAAGGAACGTTCTAAGGGTGTGGATTTCAAGGTGGGGGACATGGTATGGTTGTCGACAAAAAATCTACGCATGAAGGTTCCCTCTTATAAGTTTGCGCCTCGCTTCATTGGTCCATACAGGATCACCAAGGTGATCAATCCAGGATCTTTTGAATTGTGTTTACCCGACTCTCTTCGCGTTCATAATGTTTTTCATATGTCTTTGCTGAAACGTTATGTTGCTCCCATTGATCCAGAGGAACAGTCCCCGCCTCCGGTCGAGGTGGAGGGACAAGTGGAGCACGAGGTTGCTAGAATCATTGATGTGAGGAAGGTACGGAATTCCTTTCAGTACCTTGTACATTGGAAGGGATTCGGGCCAGAGGACAGGTCTTGGGTGCCGTTGACCAGGATGCATGCAGATTCGCTCATCCGGAAATTCCACCTACAGCATCCTGATAAACCTGCTCCTGCTGGTAAGGGTCCGGTGGCCCCTCGTGAAGGGGGGGGGTACTGTCACAGGAAGCCGGCGGCTCGCTCCCCGCTTGCAGCACTGCCGGACTTCCGCATCCACGGAGCGAGGACGCGACAGGCGTCCTCGTCTCCATAGTGACGAGAGGCGGGGAGCGTCGGGCGCACTTCCGGATGCTGCGTGCCCGGCATCCCCGCCCCCCTAGACACGAGCAGTGGGCGATACTGAGCGCTGGCCCGGCAAGCCAGCGCTCAGAGTTTTTATTATATGTCTCTGCCTTTATGTATTGGGTCATGTGGCGCTGGCCACGCCACATGACCAAATTTGAAGCATATTTGAGCGCTGGTCACGTTTGGCCAGCGCTCATTATGCAAATGAGGTCATGTGACACTGACCCCGTCACATGACCCATTGGAGGGCTATTTAAAGCAGTCCAGTGCCCTCTCAAATTGCCTGTGATTAGTTACACCTTTGATCAGTGCTCGTGCGACCTTTTGTTTGGATTGTTGCTTGGATTTTGGACTTCAGATTCTGGACTTTGACCTCTCTTTTGCTTAACCCCTGGTATTGACGTGACCTCCTGTGTTTGACCCGGCTTGCTGACTTTCTACCATTGTGTTTGTTCTGTCTGTGTTTTGTCCGTCCCTTTGTTCCCTTTCCCTCCCTGCGCACTTATCCAGTGTAGGGACCGCCTTCGTGGTTGTCCGCGGCTGCCTAGGGCCGATTGAGGCAAGTAGGCAGGGAAAGACGGAGGGGTTCAGTACAGGGCTCACCTACCCTTGTCTCCCCTCGTGACAGTCTGACTGTTCATTGGCCACACAGATAGATGGTGCAGTAATCTAGCCAGAATATTACTCGTGGACTAGTGTATGGCTTGTTTTATGAATGAAAGAGATACAAATACAGGAATATTTTAAGTGGAATAGAAATTATGAGATTGTGGATTTTGGGATTAAGTAGAATAGTACCTCTATGCAATGAGCTTGAGGAGAAAGGTTTATTGGGGGTTACCAACAAGTTATTACATGATATACCATACCAGAATACCAGGTTAATACATGTTAAAATGAAATCTTAAAAAATCCAATTGGAGAAACAGTTCATAAATTATATTGAATAACTTTTCTAGTAAAACAGATAAGTTCTGTAAAATGATTATTGTAATATTTTCACATAGACTGCTGTGAAATGGAATCACAGATGTGATCTAATATTGTGTCATTTCATTTCCAAAACATTAGAGTTTTCTTACAATGTTTCAGCTTTTCATACCTAGGTTGAATATCTTGGCCTTCTAGCTACTCATATAAATACAAGAACTGTGCCTTTGTAGAGCTACAAAGATAGCAGTTAAGAAGAAAGCATGAAATGAAAGCGGCTCTGCATTTGTTATCACACCACTACACTGTTAAATGTCCCAAGCTATCTTGTTTTAAGTAAAACAAGTCTTTAGAAACAGAGGTGACCCCAGAAGTGATAAGTGAGGAGGTTCACCTGAAAGTCTGTTATCAGCTATTTGTGCCTGGTTCTGCTTCAGATTTCTCATTTCGATGTGACGGCAAGTTGAAAATTGGATAGATACTGAGTTAAATTCAAACAAGACTTTTCTGTTCTCTTTTCAAGGACAACCCAGATGCTTCAGCATGAGAGGTCATTGGAAAGCACGTGTAGCTAATATATATGTGTTTGTGTCTGTTTGTTGTTTCATCCCTTTTTACATTTCTAATACATCTTAATGCTGTTTCAAGTCCATATGGACACAAAATATGATCATTTGAACACAGGACACAGGAAACCATAACACTAGTCATTTTACAAGAAATGGGGAAAAGCACATTTAAAGTGCATTTTCATGTATAAACATATATATTATACTTAAAAAGCTAATTAATTTTGGGCGTACAGTGTATATTATATCCCTTGTCTTGCTGATCTTAAGTTAAAGATACTCTGTCAACAATTCTGACTTCTGCTTTAGTAACTACTTCAATTTCTTATATAATAACAATTCTGGAGGATCTATTTTTATGGCTCAAATAGTTCAGCAACACTGGACAAGTATAGCGCATTCGGAAAGTCTTTAAAAATGTTAGTTTTTCCTTTTCAATAAATTAGCAAACATTTTACACATTCTGTTTTCACTTTATTATGAGCTATTTGTGCAGAACGATGAGAATAATATGGATTTTTTTTTATTTTGGTGCAAGGCTGCATTATAAGAATGTTAAAAAAGTGAAAGGGTCTGAAGACTTTCTGAATGCACTGTATATAAAGGTGAGAGCCATGTAGGACCAGTTCCAGAATTGTGCACAACAAATAAAGAGAAATTAAGGCTGCACTCATATTAATATACCTTTATTCACCCATGGTTTTAGCTCCAATAAGCCTTTATCAAGCTTGGGTGAATAAAGGCATGTATTAGATGGAGTGCAGCCTCAACTTCACTTTGTCTATTCTTATGGCTCTATGTTGTACAGTTTCTTTATTATTCCTACTATACATGTATGAATTAATTGCTACCAGTCTGTAATAAACTGGGTCTTCTCACTTTGTGGTGCATCCCTGCACAGTCTAAGACTATCCAAACAGTGTTGTAATTTTATGTTTGTGCAGGCACACACTTCAACTGGTAATATCCAGTTGGAACTATTGCAGACTGCTCGAAATGCATTAATACATTTTTTGTGGAAATTGTAGAATAATCCATACAAATAGATGCTAAGGCACACATATCAAGAAAGGTGGCAAGTCCTTTTTAAGGGCTTTATTCCAATTTATAACTGCATTCAGATGGCTACAGATGTTATTGGAAACAATTGTCATTCACATCCAAATTGCAAATGCTCAGCTAAACTTCTATTTTTCAGATTACTATACAGTTCCTGAAGATACAAGACTGGTGGAATGCAAATTCTCAAAGCTAACTCTGTGCGGAAATTAAGTCAACAGATAATGATGGGGATTTTTATCTCAGAAGACTATTGAATAATACATTCAGCTGTGCATGAGAATGACCAGAAAGTATTTAATTTTACACAAATCTTTAAGTACTGTAAGTGAACTGTAAATTGGGGCCCAAAGGTGTGTCTTAAAGGGAACCTGTCATCTCCAAAACACCCCCAGAGCTAGAATAAGCGGTGTATAGTGTAAGTGATGCTGAATCTGAATGTGTAAGTTTTATCTTCATACTCACTTCCATTCTGACGGTGTGCTCCCACAAACCGGCAGTAAAATACATTGAGAGGACTCTTCTTTGAGTCCTCTCCATTATGTGAGTGAGCACCGGAGTCCACTGAGTGCATTTTACTGTAGGTTTGTGGGAGCACAACATCAGAATGGAAGTGAGTATGAAGATAAAACTTACATAACCGGACTCGACGTCACTTACACTATACACCGCTTACTGTAGTTTGGAGGGTGTTTCAGCGCTGACAGATTCCCTTTAAATTAGGATTGAGGAATGTGTGAATTGTTGATTAATATATTAATTAGGCATTTGCCTAGTTAGAGGGACATTGAGGGAGAGTATATGAGGATATAATATGAGGAGTATATGAGAAAATAAAAGTAAATTCCCCATTAAAAGTGCCCTGTCTGACCCAGGAAGAAGTAGAGCTGCGTCTTAAAAAGATTAAAATAGACAAATCGCCAGGACCGGATGGCATACACCCCCCGTATCCTAAGAGAATTAAGTAATGTCATCGCCAGACCCTTATTTCTGATATTTAAGGACGCTATACTGACAGGGAGTGTTCCACAGCATTGGCGCATAGCAAATGTGGTTCCAATATTCAAAAAGGGTCCAAAAACAGAGCCCGGGAACTATAGGCCGGTAAGTTTAACATCTGTCGTGGGTAAACTGTTTGAGGGTTTTCTAAGAGATGCTATCTTGGAGTACCTCAATGAAAATAAGCAAATTACTCCATATCAGCATGGCTTCATGAGGGATCGGTCATGTCAAACCAATTTAATCAGTTTCTATGAGGAGGTAAGTTCTAGACTAGATCACAGCGAATCAATGGATGTCGTATATCTGGACTTCTCCAAAGCATTTGACACTGTACCACATAAAAGGTTAGTATATAAGATGAGAATGCTTGGCCTGGGAGAAAATGTCTGTATGTGGGTAAGTAACTGGCTCAGTGATAGAAAACAGAGGGTGGTTATTAACGGTACATACTCAGATTGGGTCACTGTCACTAGTGGGGTACCACAGGGGTCAGTATTGGGCCCTATTCTCTTCAATATATTTATTAATTATCTGGTAGAAGGCTTGCACAGTAAAATATCAATTTTTGTAGATGACACTAAACTGTGTAAAGTAATTAACACAGAAGAGGACAGTACACTGCTACAGATGGATCTGGATAGACTGGAGGCTTGGGCAGAGAAGTGGCAGATGAGGTTTAACACTGACAAATGTAAAGTTATGCATATGGGAAGGAATAATGCAAGTCACCAGTACATACTAAATGGTAAAATATTGGGTAACTCTGACATAGAAAAGGACCTAGGAATTTTAGTGAACAGAAATCTAAGCTGCAGAAACCAGTGTCAGACAGCTGCTGCCAAGGCCAATAAGATAATGGGCTGCATCAAAAGAGGCATAGATGCCCGTGATGAGAACATAGTCCTGCCACTTTACAAATCACTAGTCAGACCACACATGGAGTACTGTGTACAGTTCTGGGCTCCTGTGAACAAGGCAGACATAGCAGAGCTGGAGAGGGTTCAGAGGAGGGCAACTAAAGTAATAACTGGAATGGGTGGACTACAGTACCCAGAAAGATTATCAAAATTAGGCTTATTCACTTTAGAAAAAAGACGACTGAGGGGAGATCTAATAACTATGTATAAATATATCAGAGGTCAGTACAGAGATCTCTCCCACGATCTATTTATCCCCAGGACTGTGACTGTGACGAGGGGACATCCTCTGCGTCTGGAGGAAAGAAGGTTTGTACACAAACATAGAAGAGGATTCTTTACTGTAAGAGCAGTGAGACTATGGAACTGTCTGCCTCAGGAGGTGGTGATGGTAAGTTCACTAAAAGAGTTCAAGAGGGGCCTGGATGTATTTTTGGAGGGTAATAATATTACAGGTTATAGTTACTAGAGAGGGGTTGTTGATCCAGGGAGTAATTCTGATTGCCTGATTGGAGTCGGGAAGGAATTTTCTTCCCTAAAGTGGGGAAAACTGGCTTCTACCTCACAGGGTTTTTTTGCCTTCCTCTGGATCAACTTGTAGGAAAACAGGCCGAACTGGATGGACAGATGTCTTTATTTCGGCCTTATAAACTATGTTACTATGTTACTAATAATAATAATAATAATAATAATAATAATAACAACAACAACAACGATCATTGAGCCCTATAATAACACTTTTTTTGTGTGTTGGAAATCATTGCAATGGTTTTTCATGCAACTTTGTTTTATAAACCTTTGTCCAGAAATGTGACACTGAACTACACAAAGTATGACCTGGTGCTAGAAGTTACAAAGAATCTGAAGTATTCTTTTAGAGCAGGTGAACCTTTACAAGCCATACATGACTTGTATTTTTGGTCTATATGATAGACGTAGTCTAAGACATTGGACATTTTGGGGGAGATTTATCAAGACCAATGTCTTCTATGCTGTTATTGAGATACCGTGTGCCGATAGATGATATGGCTATTTTGTGGTGAGGTGCAGGCCTCGTCATAAATTAGGCACATTCTCTGTCACTCTGTATGCCTAACTGAAATCTATGGCAGCTTCAAGCTGTCATAGGTTTCTATCTTCATTTACTCCAGAAAACTGATTTAAATTAAGAATATATATATATATATATATATATATATTTATTAAGGGATCGCTCTCTCTTAGGGGGTCGAAATCACAAATCTTCCGACACACAGGGGCTTTAACCCTTACACTCCCAGTGCCGTAAATGTATGCCGCTGGAAGCCGGGACACAAGTCCCAGCGCCGTACATGTACGGCGCTATGATCGGGCGGTAGCAGGAGCTGCGCTCGCCCAATCAGCTGCAGGGGTCCGGCAGTGGCCAATAGCCGGACCCCTGCTGTATGCACCAGCATCGGTGAAAACACAGATGCCGGTGCATTAACCCTCACACTGCCGCGGTCAGCGCTGACCGCGGCATGTGCGATGTCGGCGCTGGGAGGAAGAGCTCATCGGGTCCCCGCGCTGCTGTGACAGGAACCCGATGGCAGGGAAGGCAGCCCGATGCCTTCCTTAGGCATCAGGCTGCCTTCTATGGAAGCCTGTGATCTCACAGGCAGGAAGCTGTAAGTGTATTACACTTTGTAATACACTTACAGCCAATGCATTACAATACAGAACTATTGTAATGCATTGTGCAGGGGATCAGACTTCTAAAAGTTGAAGTCCCAGACTGGGACAAAAAAATAAAGTAAAAAAAGAAGTTAAAAAATAAAGTTTAACAAAAAAAATAAAGTTTCAAGTAAAAAAAAGCGTCATTTTCCCAAAATAAAGTTAAAAAAAAATTGTAAAAAATAGGAAAAAAAAAAGAAAAGCAGGCATATTAGGTATCGCCGCATCCGTATCGACCGGGTCTATAAAAATATCACATGATTCACCCCGCTAGGTAAACGCCATAAAAAATAAAAACAATGCAAAAAAAGAAAAGCCATTTTCTGATCACCTTGCCTCACAAAAAGTGTAATACCAAGAGATCAAAAAAGTATTAATCCCAAAATGATACCAATCAAACCGTCATCTTGTTCCTCAAAAAATTAGACCCTAACTGAGACAATCGCCCAAAAAATAAAAAAAATATGGCTCTCAGAAAATGGCAACACAAAAAAAAGATTTTATTCTGTTCAAAAATGCATCTAATATGTAAAACTTAACATAAATAAAAATGTTAGACATTGGGTATCACCGCGTCCGTAACAACCTGCTCTATCACATGATTTGCCCCTTCGGGTGAATGTTGTAAAAAAAAAATAAAAAAACTATGTCAAAACAGCTATTTTTTTTCACCTTGACTCACAAAAAGTGTAATAGCAAGCGATCGAAAAGTCTTATATACCCCAAAATGGAATGAAAACTTCACCTCATCCGGCAAAAAATGAGCCCCCACATAAGACAATAACTCAAAAAAATAAAAATCAATGGCTCCCGCAAACCAATCCATCAAAATCTGTGCTGCAAAATCCATATGGCGCTCCTTCTGTTCTGAGTCCTGCCATGTGCCCCCACAGCAGTTTACCACCACATATGGGGTGTTAGCGTATTCAGGAGAAAATATGTAACAAATTATGGGGTGCTTTTCTCCTGTTACCCCTTGTGAAAATGAAAAATCTGGGGCTAAAGCAACATTTTATTGGAAGAAATGAAACTTTTCATTTTCACAGCCAAGTGTTTCCAAATTCCGCAAATTCCGTAAAAGGCGGTCAAAGTGGCCAGCAACCCCCTTAATATATTCTTTAAAGGGTGTAGTTTCCAAAATGGGGTCACTTTTTAAGGGTTTCCACTGTAGGGTTATGTCAGGGTCTCTCATAGAGACGTTTACCACCACATATGGGGTATTTCTGTAAACTGCAGAATCAGAGTAATGTATAATGAAGTTTAGTTTGCTGTTAACCCTTGCTGTGTTGCAAGAAAAAAAATTATTAATGTGAATAATCTACCAAAAAATTTAAATTTTGAAATTTCACCTCCATTTTCCTTTTATTCTTGTGGAACACCTCAAGGGTTAATAAAGTTTGTAACATCAGTTTTTCATAATTTTAGGGATGTAGTTTCTAAAATGTGGTCATTTATTAGTGGTTTCCATTAGGTAAGCCTCCCAAAATCACTTTATAACTGAATTGGTTTTGGAAATTTTGTTGAAAACTTGAAAAACTTCTAAACTTCTAAGGTTTCTCACGTCCAAAAAAAGTAAAATTTATAAAATGATACCAACATAAATTATACATATGGGGAATGTAAAATAATAACTTTTTTGAGGTATTACTGTGTATTTTGAAAGTAGAGAAATTGAAATTTTGAAATTTGCAAATTTTTCAAAATTTTTGCTAAATTTGGTATTTTTTTATAAATAAAAATGAAATATTTTGCCATAAATTTACTACGGTCGTGAAGCACAATATGTGACGAGAAAACAGTCTTAGAATGTCCTGGATAAGTAAAAGCGTTACACATGTCAGATTTTCAAAAATTGGCCTGGGATTTAAGGTGAAAAGTGGCTCAGTATGGAAAGGGTTAAGTCCAAATGGTGCTTTATTTTCACTCTTTGGCACCAACACACATGAAAACATTCAAATAAACACCTGCCCGTCTGGGCTCTACCTAATACACGTGTTGTTTCTATCTTACCTATAGAGCACCGTTCACACCCAGTATTAGATCCGGCTTCCTCAACCATATGGTCCAGCAGCCCCCAGGCTGTGACCTCACCAGTACTTTTGGGGGGAGATGGTCCAGTAATCCTCCTGACTCTGACCGTGCGACCCTCTTTCCGTAGGCATCGCTGAGCCCTCCAAACTTCAGGCTTTGCAAAGCCTTGTGGCCCCTCAGCCCTCCTGGCTGAGACCACACAGAGCCTCTATAGGCTTCAACCTCTCAGGCTTCCTCAGCCTTTCTCACTCACATACACAGAGGGTTGTTTTATCCCTCCAGGATTATAATAGTAGGCCTCACCTGCAATCTCCTCAGTTAACCGCAATACCTGTACTGGAAGGGTTTGGAACGGAAGATCCCACTTCCAAACCTTTCCCCCACTCCAAATGAAATCCAGCTCAGAACAACATCTAGGCAAAACTGTCTCAGCAAACTACACTTTGCTGAAAACACTGCAGCTTCTGAATTTCAGTTAACTCACCCAGCTGGGGTATCTGGGTGGGATATACACGGCTTCCAGCACTTACACTGTACACAATACCTATATCTATATATGTATATATACACTTAAAGCCTGCTGGTCTTGCCCTTTCCAACCCTCACCATGCCCCCTTTTCAGAAAGTGGTGAAAATGGTGTAGAAACAACACTTTGGACATCATAGTTGCGCTTAAAATGTTGCAAACATGGGGGAGATAAATCAGAGAGTGATGTTTCAGTAACTGCTTGGTACAGATCCCCACATAACCTTTATTTCATCATATAAGGTTATAATTAAAAATGAAAATACTGATTGCAGTAAGTCAGCTTCGATTCTGTCATACTGATTTCAGTAGGAATGAAAATGAAACTGCTACACATACTTGTAGATCAGATTTTATTATTTTTTTAAACATATCAATTTTTCTTTGTTGGGATATTTATTTCCCGTCACATCAACATCATACTTTAAATCAAAAACATAGTCTTCATTCAGATCAGCTTTACCACTCCATACAATGAACATTTTCAGAGAGCCACGAACAGATAGCTTGCAATGAGTTTTCTTTACTTAAGGTAAAGGTTCTTAGTTCTTTCCAAATCTGTCTTGTCTAATTAAGAAGAGAATTGCCACCTTATACCACAACAGCTTCCATTTCTGTTTAATAAATTTATCAGCACTGTATTTCACAACCAAGTCCTTAGGTGACCCTAATGAGCCAGGAGCATGGCAATAATATATAAAATGAGATTTGTGAATAAATTAATTGCAATATTACAAATATAACTAAAATATATCTAACTAAAACCTGTTTCTTTCCAGAATTTAAAAAACAAACAAACATACCTTCAAGAAATTCTTATTACAGTGTGTCCTTTCCTGTCAAATTGTTAAATTCTATTTAGATTCTGGGACACCTTTTCAAATGTCCTGAGGGCAGCCACTACATCCAGATTTGTTGGAGCAGCTGGGTGACAATGAGAGCTGTAGAGATGGTCATACAGGTTGATACACAGGTACGATTCCTATTAAATTAGCAGAATTGCTAACATCTGTATATAAGAAGGAAAGTAAAGGACATATATTTATGAAGATGCTTTGATTTTTAGTAGATCTTTTAACTTTTAAATAATACTGCTTACTGAGACCTACTAAGAATTGTGCTGGTCCTTAAACTTATGGTAGTCAAGAACAATTTTATTTTACGAAAAGAAACACAATAAGGGGAATCACCCCCTTACCAGCTCCATCAGGTAACCACAATGTCCACAAGGCTGTCGGCGTGTCAGGCACCTATGAATGGAATGTGCTTCAACAATTCATCAGCACAAGTGAATAGGACACTGTTCAGACACACACAGGATGCATTTTCAACACAATAAAAAAAAATACTGAAAATCAAAATGATGAATTGATATTATTCGCTTCATAAGATGCATTCCCCCCCCCCAAAAAAAAGTGGGGAGCCGAGGGCCTCTGGGGGCTGTTAAGAGGCGCTGGGGGCTGCCAAGAGGTGCTGGGGTCTGCTATAGAGGTGCTGGGGGCTGCTATAATGGCATCTGGGGGCTGCTATGAGGCATCTGTGGGCTGCTAAGAGGCACTGGGGGCTGCATAGAGGTGCTGGGGGCTGCTATAAAGGCATCTGGGGGCTGCTGAGAGGCTCTTATCTGAGGTCTGATTGGGGGTCATTTACATTGAGGTCCGAGCTGAGGTCTGATTGGGGGTCTCATCTGAGGTCTTATTGGGGTCTTATTAACATTGGGGGTCTTTTTGGGGCTGTCAGCTGAGGTCTGATTAACTTTGGGGGTCTGATTGGTGGTTTGACCTGAGATCTGATGAAAAATATTTTTTTTCTTATTGTCCTCCTCTAAAACCTAAAAATATGGTGTGTGTGTGTATATATATATATATATATATATATATATATATATATATATATATATAATTCTAAACATCAATAATAGTAAATTATATCCTGTTTCCTGTTTAAACCTTTTAGAAATCTAGTTTCAAGCATAAAAATCCAAAAGGTCTCCCTTGCCAATACTTTTCTCTTGTGATCACCCCCTCTGTATGGTTTAAAGACCCTTTTAATTCCACAGAAGGTGAAAGAAGATAAATCACCCCTGTGGACATCAAAAAACTGTCTGGAAACTGCAGAGGCATTCAATGCCTTTTCATTGTTTGCATCTGATAAATGTTTTTGAAGCCTTGTTTTTAGGGTATTTGTAGTGCATCCCACATACTGCAATCTACAAGAGGTGAGGCAAATGAGGTACAAAACATATTTTGTGTTGCAGTTAATATAAGATTATATCTTATAATTGATATTAGTTTTATATCACGAAAAGGTTTTTGTTGTTGCAACACCGGCACATTTTATGTCCACACCTATAGAATCCTTTCGATTTCAACCAAGCGCATGATGGTTTTTCAGAGAGGAACAAGCTAGGGGAAAGTATAGAACCTATAGTAGGGGCCCTTTTGGCAACAGATTTAATGTCCTCCTTTAAAATTTGTGAAAAAAGACTCATCTTGATACAATATGGAAATATATTTGTTTATGATGTTAACAACCTGTCTGTATTCCAAGACAACACCCTTCTTGGCAACTCCTTGGCAACTGCTACCTCTGCACCCCCTATATCTACATCCCTGTATATAGCTTTTGAAATAATCAATTGCCAATATTATATTATACAGTACTGTATGCAGACTATGAATGTAGTTGAAGGGTTACAAGCACAAGTCCTAAGTATGGCTATATAAGGAGGGCAAAAGTGCTATAAAATCAATTACACAAACAATGAATAAAGTCTCAAAAAGCATGTACTGTGGGAAGACACCCCAGGTGTATTGTGGTCCAGCAGCTTCTTCTTTGTAGTCACTGCTGCATTTAACACCTGACGTTAACCCCTTTGCGCCCAGTGCCGTAATAGTACGGCGCTGGGCGCGTGTTTAAATATGGCACCCGCTCCTGAGCAGAGCGGGCATTATGGCCGCAGGTGGACTGCTGATTACTACAGCAGACACCTGCAGCTGATGTCCGCAAATGGCAGTAATGCCGATGGTGGACATTTGACCCCTTCGGATGCCGTGGTCAATCCTGACCAATGCATCCGAGCGCGGGAAAACACCGGAAGCGCGCGCTTCCGGTGTTGCTCCTGCTCCCCGTGTGGCGATCGGAGGAACCGGAGTGTGTATGCAGCAGCCCCTGCCTTTGTGAATGACAAGAGGCTGCTGCATAGGCTTTCCTATGGAGCCCTTGTGGGTAATATAGCTCCATTGGAAACTATTAAAATCATCATAGACTCCAATGCAAGATGATTGCTTGTTATAGTTCCCTATGGGAACTATAAAAAAAAAAATGTAAAAAAGATAAATAAAGTTTTAAAAAAAAAAAATTCAAATAAAAAATACACATCATGGGTATAGCCATGTGCGAAAACGCCCATATTATAAAACTATAAAAATTTCCCATACCGAAAACAGCGAAAGGGAAAAAGTGTCAAAATGGTCGATTAGCCGTTTTTTGTTGCTTTATTTTCTAAAAAAAATAAATAAAAAGTGATCAAAAAGTTATACACACCCCAAAATGGTATAAATGAAAAGTTCATATCACCCCACAAAAAAATGAGCTCCCATACAGCTCAGTACACATAAATACCAAAGCCTATAGGGATCAAAATATGGGGACGAAAAAAAAAATTCCAACTTTATAATTATTTTTATCACAAACCAATAAACGCAAATAAATCTGTACATATTAGATATCTCCAGATTCATACTGACCTGTAGAATGAAAGTAACTGGTTAGTTTTAATACACATTGAACGCCGTAAATAAAAAACCCATAAAACTGTGGCAGAATTTTTTTTTTTTTTTCAATTTTACCCGATTTGGAATTTTTTCCCACTTCCCACTACATTATATGCAATATTAAATGGTGGCATTGGAAAGTACAAGTTGTCCTGCAAAAAACAAGTCCTCATACAGCTATGTGAACAGAAAAATAAAAAAGTTATGGCTGTGTGAAGACAGGGAGCGCAAAACGAAAACGCAAAAACAAAAAAACCTCCAGGAAATGAAAGTGTTAAAGGGGTTATCCAAGGATTAATATAAAAATTTAAAATCAAACCTCACACAGTACATGACAATCTCTTTCTAACAAAGTTAAAAGCAACCCTGTACCTCACGTGGATCCAGAGATATCCCCATATATTGCTCTGCTAGATTTATAACAAGCTGGCAGCTCTTGGGGTGTATCTGTTGTGCCTCAGCTCAGGGGGCGTGTATTTTTTGCTGCAGCTATCTCCCTATCACATCTAAGGAGGCTGCCTTTTCAAGAAGCTGGACATAGAAATAAGAAAAAAAAACAGTAGGTGGTGCTAGATACATTTTATTAAATAATCTAGTGGCTATGCTAAATTTTTAATTATATGCAATAACAAAAGTTTTCAGATGCTGGACTCAAAATTGTAGAATATTTTTGTGGGACAACTCCTTTAATGTGCAAACTGTGTAGAATGTGCAAAATTATAAGGAGAATACCTACATGGCAGGTGGCCAGAAAAATGGCTAAAAAGCCCCTGATTTTTGCAACTAGTCTGATCACTGACCATCATTGTCAGCATTGTGGGGGCTCTCCATGCACATGTTCTGCATACAGTATTTCTATGTTTCATTCTTAATCTCTTTACTATCCTTGTAAAATCTTGTACACTCAGTATACTTTTTGCTTTCAAACTTTGCACTCTTTGAGACAAAAAATATTTTATTTAAAGAGATTTAAAAAAAAACAGAGGTACAGTACCTGAAATGAAACTCCTACTTTTATCTTTTCCTCATACATACTCATGCTCGCCGTATATAATATCCGCCCTTCCACATGGTTTGAAAATATTATTCAACAAAGTCATTAAAGAAATTGTTATCCACCACCTACAAAATACAGTACTTCTTTCTCAGTTCCTTCTGGACCCTAGTAGTCTTCCTTATGTATCTCCGAGAAAGATCTGTAGGCACCTCTCACAAAAGAAGCGCTCAACTCCCTTATAGTATCCCTTAAAATCGATTCTAGACCTACAGGCATAAAAGAGAATGTACAACCTAGATTGTATGTCATCCTATCTAAAATACATAGAGTTGATAATTCATATCCAGATTAGAGTTGAGCGAACGTGCTCGTAATGAGCACTGTAGAGCTTGGATCCCCTGCGCTAGCATGGGCGCAGCCATCCGGATCCGTCCTCCTCACCCGCCTGCAAGTCAGTTGGGACGGATCCGTTCGGTTTGACACACTCGTTTGTCATACCAAACGGATCCGCCCCATTGACTTACAGTCAGGTGAGGACGGATCCGGATGCCTGCGGCCATGCGAGCGCAGGGGATCCGAGCTCTACAGTGCTCGTTACGAGCACGTTCGCTCAACTCTAATCCAGATATATGCTAGAAGGGTTAACATGTCCAAGGCTCTTACTACCATAAGTGGGGTTCTTGCCCTACTGTCTTTTGAACAAAGATAGTGGATATTATTGACAAAATATGCAAAAGGTTGTTAAATAATATCCTATCTACTCTGAAGGAGCTTATAAAACCATTATGGGCTACCACTAGATTATTGCTGGTTTATTCAAGAAACTATCTCAGTGTTGTAATGGATTGTGAGGGTAAATCAAATATAGTGACTGATTGAACTGTTCTTCTGGTAATTTAGAAACCAGAAAGTTTATAGACAGCAGCCGCATAGTGAAAATGTCTCACATTCTTGAGGTATTTAATTTCTTGGTCTCGCCTATTTAATTTATTTTGTAATACTTACTGTTGTTTTAGTCACATATACAATTATTACAGTACATATATGATCCTGTTATGGAATTCAACTCACCACTATCCTCTACATATTCTCCCATCCACCCCCCCCCCCTTCCCCCATTCCCTGAGTTTTTTCTCTTCCAATACCTTTAAATAACATTTTGGTTGTATTACTTACAATTTTTTTGGTACAATGTGTATAGTACATCCTAAGTCACTGGACCTAAATTCTGCATTTTCTCACCTCCAACAGCTAAAGCAGTATAGTATGTCTATAAAATCTTAGGTTATTGGAAAACCTTTCAAGATACATGGACATTATAGCGTGTGTCTATTGTACTGATATTTCTTGTAATGTATTATGTGTTTTACTAATTTTGTACTTGAGTACAACATTTTTCCTTGACTATGTACTCATTTGTTTGAATAATAAAAATAGAGTTTTAAAATAAAATAATGGATAATAACTTACAAATTTATTAAATAAAGTTGAAAAAAATGCTTGTACTGGCATTGGCTGAAATGCTGGCTGTAACACGTGCAGTGTTCATGACTTCCCAGCCAATTATTACACTGGGGAACATGTTTAAAACTCCATGTAGCCTTCTGTCATTACCAGTTTTAATGGTTAACTTGCTGATGTCTTATGTTTCTGCTCACTGAACTTTTTGTGCTTGACTTGGTTGTTTTCTAAGCTTTTGTTTGCAACCCTTGTACCTTGTCTGGCTTGCTCATCATCTCTTTTCTCTGACTTTTTCTAGTTTGACTTCATTCATAGTTTGTATATTAAAGTTACTGCAATTTTGGCTACTGCACTTCTGTATTGCCAGTGTGCCTAGTTTTACTATGTTTTTGATGTATCCTTTAGTCCTGAACTCAAGAAACTAATCTTGACTAATCTTGATAGAATACAACAAGGCTGTTTAAACTGTATTTTGGAATATTTGTTCTGCTATAGAATATTATCTTCCGATATTATTAATATTACAGAATTTGGAATTTTCAACTATTTTAAATCTATTTATGTGATTCTAAAAAGACAGTTTTTGTTTCAAACACTGTCTGTGTAGCTAAAGTGAACATTTTTTTCTAAATCAGCTTGACTTTAAAGATCAAGTTATAAATCTCTGAAAATGTGAAGTCCCCAACAGCCAACTAGAGAGGGTGAAAGCATAAATATTCTTTTCTGATAGATAGGCCATCCATCATTAACAGTTGATCAGCAGCAATGACCAAAGCTTTGGGGATTTCACAAACTATTTTATCAAACAAAAGTAGCTGAATTTCAAACATCAATCTAAGTTAAGGGCAAAACAGCAAAATTGAAATCTTTAGTTTATTTGTTTCACTATTCCACTCGACCATTATTAAATGCTAGAAGCTTTGTCTGTGGTAAAATAGAGCAATATAATGTATTGATTTGTGGACCACAGTCTCAAGTCATTGTATACACACATGGTTTAAGGTTTAAACTACTACTTTTAGACAGATAAAATAAATATTTTATTAGATTAGATACTCCAAAATGTCTAAAGCATTTATGTATATCAATTCTGGGATTTTAAATAGGGACTATAAGGTATAACATGTTTTCCTCTTCTGTCTTTTTATTTCATGGCAATATATATATATATATATATATATATATATATATATATATATATATAACTAAGATTCCTTGTTATAAAATATAGTAGTAGACAGAACCATTTTTTTTAAACTCAGAATCATATTCTACAGAATATATCCCTACAATCAAGTTTTAACCTGGTTCTTGGTGGAGGATGCTGTACCCCATTCCCTTCTGGGGACTGCAATTATCTACAGTATTTTCGCTTTATAAGACACACCTGATGATAAGACACAACTCAGGTTTTAGAGTAGGAAAATAAGTACAAAATATTTTTCATCAGACCTCATATCAGATCCTCAGATCAGATCCCCAAATCAGGACCTCACATCAGACCCCCATATCAGGAACTCAGTTCAGACCCTCCTATCAAGAACTCAATGCAGACCCCCATAGCAGGGCCTCACATCAGACCCCCATATCAGGACCTCATATCGGACCTCCATCAGACCTCAATTCCAGACCCCCATGTGACCACTATGCCAGACCCCCACCAGACCGCCCTGCTAGATCCCCATCAGAACTCCATGTCAGACCCCCATCAGACCTCAGATCAGACTTCCATGCCAGACCCCCACTAGACCTCAGATCAGAGATAAAATAAAGAACTTCACTTACCTCTCCTGCTCCACTGCTCTTCTCCAGGTCTGGTGATCACTCCTCCAGCCCCGTTCCCTTGTCATCTCTGGCCCACACTGCACTGTCATATTTTGTAAATTTTTACTATCAGATTACAATAAGCTATCTATTGATCATATCCTACCTATACTAAAGAGCATTTCTTATTAGCTTGTTCCACACAGTACACCTTTGTATTTATAAATGTATAGAGCAAATAGCACAATTCTCACCACAAGTACTGGGTGGCAACACATAGATAAATATACAATATACACCTCCAGATAGTGAATTAGGAAGGATACATCTGTAGAAGGTGAAGGTCGAGTGCCCAACTGTCATAGAGCCTTGAACCCCGAGGAAAAGAAAGAAGTGGTTTATAAC
>ONZH01005229.1:0-40984 GCA_900303285.1 Rhinella marina
GGGCTCATGCAACATATCTCTATATATACATACATATATATATACCTACAGTTAGAGCCCCTGGTGGATAGCCACATCCACCAGGGCTTCAGGCCTTCGAGGCCATGGGGCCACAGACCCTCAATTTGGGGCCACCCATATATGCATATACATATGGGTATATGCATATATTGTAGGCGGCGCCCACACTTCCTTCTACACCGCCCAAGAGCTGTTACAGGGCATCAAGGCGCAGACCGATGTGTGGCTGGCACCGCTGAACCTCAAACCAGGCATGGTTGTGTGTGACAACGGGCGTAACCTGGTGACGGCTCTGCAACTCGGCAGACTGACACATGTGCCATGCCTGGCCCACGTGTTCAATCTAATAGTTCAGCGGTTCCTCAAGACATACCCCAATCTGTCTGATTTGCTCACCAAGGTGCACCGCATCTGTGCGCATTTCCGCAAGTCGACCACAGATGCTGCCACTCTCAGGGCAGCGCAGCGCCGTCTACAACTGCCCGCTCACCAACTGTTGTGCGACGTGCCCACGAGATGGAATTCGACATTAAACATGTTATCCAGAGTTTACCAGCAACGCAGAGCGATTGTAGACTGCCAGATGTCAACTTCCACCAGAACTGGTAGTCAGGTCAGTCAGATTCCTCAAGTCTACAATGAGGAGTGGACGTGGATGTCTGATATCTGCCAGGTGTTGAGCAACTTTGAGGAGTCAACACAGATAGTCAGCAGCGATGCCGCCATTATCAGCCTCACCATCCCGCTGCTTTGCCTGCTGAAAAACTCACTACTCAGCATCAAGTCGGATGCTTTGCGCTTGTCACAAGAGACGGTGGAGGAAGATACGTCGCTTGTTAGCCAGAGCACCCTCCGGTCTGTTTCTCAGCGCGTATCGGAGGAGGGGGATGAGGATGAGGAGGAAGAGGAGGAGAATGTCGGCGAGACAGTAGAGGGTACCAGTGCTCAGTCCTTAACTCTTGAGCGTATATGGGCTGAAGAGGAGGACTTGGAGGAGGAGGAGGAAATGGAGAGTCAGGCCAGTGAGGAGAGGGAATTCTTACGTGTTGGGACTCTGGCGCACATGGCAGACTTCATGTTAGGCTGCCTATCCCGTGACCCTCGCGTTAGAAGAATTTTTTCAAACACCGATTACTGGGTGTTCACTCTCCTGGACCCACGGTACAAGCAGAACCTTTCCACTCTCATCCCTGCAGAGGAAAGGAGTATGAGAGTGAATAGATATCAACAGGCCCTGGTGCACAAGCTGAAACAATTCTTCCCATCTGACGCCGCTAGCGGCAGAGGGCATGGTTCTGTGGGCCAAGTAGCGGGGGAGAGGAGGCGAGCAGGCAGCTTGTCCAGCACTGGCAGGGGAACGCTCTCCAAGGCCTTTGCCAGTTTTATGTCACCCCAGCAAGACACTGTCACCTGTCCCCAGTCTAGGCAGAGTAGGGGGTAGCTGTACAGAAAGATGGTGAGGGAGTACCTAGCTGACCATACCAACGTCCTGCGTGATCACTCCTGCTCCTTACAACTACTGGGTTTCAAAGCTGGACACGTGGCCTGAACTGGCGCTGTACGCCTTGGAGGTGCTGGCCTGTCCTGCCGCTAGCGTGCTGTCAGAGCGGGTATTCAGTGCAGCTGGTGGCGTCATCACTGATAAGCGTACACGCCTGTCAACTGACAGCGCTGACAGGCTGATGCTTATTAAAATGAACAAAGCCTGGATTTCACCCGAATTCAAATCTCCTCCGGGGGAAAGCAGCTAAAGATTAACATTACTTATGTATCCGATTCCTCTTCTCTACTCCTCCTCCTCGTCCATATCGTCTTTGCCTAACACTGACCAAAAAAACGCCATTTTTCAGAGGTCCAACTGGCACTCTTTTACCACAATATTTCTCTGCAAACAATTTTTACGGAGGTCCACCTACAGGCCCTCTCTTCAAACAATTTTTCCGGAGGTCCACCTACAGGCCCTCTGTCCAAACAATTTTTCCGGAGGTCCACCTACAGGCCCTCTGTCCAAACAATTTTTCCGGAGGTCTACCTACAGGCCCTCTCTCCAAACAATTTTTCCGGAGTTCCACCTACAGGCCCTCTCTCCAAACTATTTTTCCGGAGGTCCACCTACAGGCCCTCTCTCTAAACAATTTTTCCGGAGGTCCACCTACAGGCCCTCTGTCCAAACAATTTTTCCGGAGGTCCACCTACAGGCCCTCTGTCCAAACAATTTTTCCGGAGGTCTACCTACAGGCCCTCTCTCCAAACAATTTTTCCGGAGTTCCACCTACAGGCCCTCTCTCCAAACTATTTTTCCGGAGGTCCACCTACAGGCCCTCTCTCTAAACAATTTTTCCGGAGTTCCACCTACAGGCCCTCTGTCCAAACAATTTTTCCGGAGGTCCACCTACAGGCCCTCTGTCCAAACAGTTTTTCCGGAGATCCACCTACAGGCCCTCTCTTCAAACAATTTTTCCGTAGGTCCACCTACAGGCCCTCTCTCCAGTTCCAGTTTCCAGTTTTATTTGCGCAAACTGCGTAAATTTTATTTTTTAGATAGGTGTGAAAAATAATATTAACTGCGTATCTATATTGCCCAACATTGGATATGGTAGCAACAAGAAGACCAAACACATGCTGCCCACAGGGTTCCGCAAATTCCTGGTCCACAATGTCAAGGAGCTCGAGGTTCTGTTGATGAGCAACAAGTCCTTCTGTGCAGAAATCGCCCACAACGTCTCCATCTAAGAACCTAAAGACCATTGTGGAGAGAGCGGCACAGCTCGCCATCAAAGTGACGAACCCCAACGCCAGACTGCGCAGCGAAGATAACGAATAAGTATCTCTGTGGTTATTTGTGCTAAATAAAAGTTAAATAAACACAAAAAAAAAAAAATTGATCTGTTCCTGTGCCTGATCCACCCAAGTGAGTCCCCACTGTAACTTGCTTCCCATACAACTACCTCACCCCCCGACACCTGTGTTTCGCCATTGTCCATCACCTCCTCAGACAACACTGGTAAATCCCCACTGTCAGCACACGGAGACTGCAAAAGGTCTTGCGAATTGGGGCAGAGAATGTTCTGGGGTAGCACATCAGAGAAGGGGTGACTATGGGGTTCCAGGGAGTATGTGACCACATGCAATCTCCATCTAAAAAGTCATGCCACACTTGATCGAGCTCATAATTGACAATTGTACCGGTTGATGCTAAATTTTTAAGTTGGGGTCCTGTGTCGTCATTCTAACTACATCCGGCTGTTGTCACCACCACACACGCTAGCCCAGGGGGCACTCCTCTGGCTCTTCCAGCTCAACCTCCTTCCCCCCAGCCTGCCCCCCCCCCCACCTACAGGCCCTCTCTCCAAACAATTTACGTCTTTTTGCTATCTTTCTCTCTCTCCAAACTATTTTTCCGGATAGCTGCCATATACGGTATTAATCTGAGTAGTATACATAGAACACATACCACACTTGATCTATACCAGGGGTGCACAACCTGCGGCCCGGGGGCCACATGTGGCCCTTGATACCATTCTGTGTGGCCCCATCCATCTGGTAACAGACATGTATGTCCATGTTTTGTGGCTGCTCACATGCATTTTTCATGTATTTCTCCCATTAGATGGGACTCCTGGAACTGTAACTAGACATTAATGGTATACACTGTGTGTTCAATCTGCCATAAATACAGTATTTCAGTTGGTAATACCCCTTTAAATTTTATTTTCGGCCCTTGACGTTGGTTCAGTCGGACAATGTGGCCCCCACCCAGAAAACGTTGTGCACCCCTGATCTATACTGAACGTCACTTTTAAAAATACGTCATTTTCCTCTCTTTCTCTCATTTGTCTGGGTTGCAATTAAGCAGACCACGTCTGCCTAATCTAATTTCCGTGTAATTGCTCCATACTGCACGTCTTTTTCCTCTCTTTCTCTCTCTCCAAACTATTTTTCCAGATAGGTGCCGTATACGGTATTAAACTCAAAAGAATACATACCGTACCGGTTGATGCTACAGTTTTCCAAATCCATCCGGCTGTTGTCACCACCACACACGCTAGCCCAGGGGGCACTCCTCTGGCTCTTCCAGCTCAACCTCCTTCCCCTCAGCCTGCCCCCCACCTACAGGCCCTCTCTCCAAACAATTTACCCGGATAGGGGACATATTAGATATTGTACTGATGTTTTTTTTGGTTCTTCTTTTAATTGCCTCCTGACCTGTGATAGGCAGAGCATGGACACGTCCCCTTAGCTGCAGTAGGAAAGACACTCCCCTGGCCAGAGCAAGCTCTTTTTCCTTTTCCTTGGTTGAAAAATCCATGAAATATATGGTCCCAAGATAGGGGACGTATACGATTTTAAACTGAGAAGAATCGATACCACACATGCCCCACTAGGAGAATTTGGGGTAATGGTGGGATTAGGCAGCCTCAGAGGCATCCATGCATGCTGCCCCTGCAGTTTCCTGTCCATTTCCGTGGTGTTTCCATCATTTTCTGAGGTTTCCAGGTTTTCACCCAGCCTTCCCTAGGCAGAGCCTTGGTCCCCTGCAAAAATGCTCGAGTCTCCCATTGACTTCAATGGGGTTCGTTATTCGAAACGAGCACCCGAGCATCGGGAAAAGTTCGACTCGAATAACGAGCACCCGAGCATTTTAGTGCTCGCTCATCTCTAGTCAAAACCCGTCTAAATTGACTGAATGTAATATCAAAGACTAATTTTAAAACCCTCATTGAGTCCATATGGGTTAAGGATATTAAATCTAAATATCCAATACATCTCGCGTAGTTTGAAGACTACTGTTACCATTGGAACAAATCATTTCAATGCAGGTAAGGCTACTTTCACACTTGCGTTTTGGAATTCCGGTATTGAGTTCCGTCATAGGGGCTCAATACTGGAATAAAACGCTTCAGTTTTATCCCCATTCATTGTCAATGGGGACAAAACTGAACTGAAGACAACGGAATGCTCCTGAAAGCATTCTGTTCAGTCTTCAGACCGGAGAGCAAACCGCAACATGCTGCGGTTTGCTCTCCGTACTGTTTATCCGCACCAAGACGGATCCGGAATGACCCCCAATGGAAGTCAATGGGGACCGATCTGTTTGGTGTGACACACTCAGTAAACGGATCCGTCCTCCATTGACTTTCAATGGAGTTCATGACGGATCTGTCTACAGCACACCACACATGACAGACACATACACACAGACATACTTACATGCTCCCAGCAGCTCCGCACATCACAGGAGGAGGAAGACTGCGCGCACATAGGTAGATTCTCCCTCCAGCAGAGGGCGCTGTGGGGAATCTTCCTATGTGTGCGCCGTCCTCCTCCTCCTGTGCTGTGCGGAGCTGCTGGGAGTATGTAAGTATGTATGTGTATGTCTGTGGGTATGTCTATGTCTATGTGTGTGTGTATGTGTGTGTGTATGTGTATGCTCCGGCTCCTCACGTGTACCTGCGGCAGCACGGATCCAGCGGCACCCTTCACCCTCCGGATCCGTGTTGCCGCTAATGTGAAAGTGGCCTATGACTAAACCCAGTAAAAGACCCCTCATGACGGTCAGCCGAATGTCTGGAAATACCGTGTTTAAAAATTTTTTTCTTTACATTTGAACTATGTTTATTAAGTCTCATCCTCAAAGTCTGTGTAGTGCAGCCCACATACTGAAGTTTTCAAGGGCACTTGAGAGGGGTCGTTGATCCAGGGAGTTATTCTGATTGCCTGACTGGAGTCGGGAAGGAATTTTTCCCCCTAAAGTGAGGAAAATTGGCTTCTACCTCACAGGGTTTTTTGCCTTCCCCTGGATCAACTTGTAGGAAAACAGGCTGAACTGGATGGACAGATGTCTTTTTTCGGCCTTACAAACTATGTTACTATGTTACTATGTTACTCAAGGACATACATAATAGAAGTGCCACGGTTGATTTGATGGAAAAAAACTCCCCGATGTGACTATTATTGAAGGTAGTGGTGACCTGTATTGATTTACAACATAAACATTTAAGTTGACAACATCTGAAACTGCCCACTGATTCACGCCTCCCGCCTTGCTCTGTGTAAATCCTGATCACTTGGCCACTTCTTGCGATCACATGACTGGGTAAATCATTCTGGCACTATGACTACAGCTTGACGGCCCACTACGTGGTCACATGACTGAGTGTCATCATGAGACTTTGTAGACCAGCCTCTTTTCCCCCAGATTGACACTCTTTTCCGCCCGGGCTCCATGAACTTGGAGGCGGTCACACACCAATGCAATCATGTGACCTTGTTTGTTTTTACATTTTATACGGGCTGCACCTTTTGAGTCTAAGCCAGTTTTTTAAATGTCTAGTTATCCTGAGAAGTATTTTATTGTTTAGTGAATAGTTGTACATGTTTTTATTGTATTTCTGTGATCCATTCATAATTTAAAGGGTATCCTCATTGCCTGGGGCCCACAACCCCCTTTCCCCTCCCCCTCATTTTGATTGTTTGGCATTGGCAATTCATAACCTGATCAAGGAGGTTTTTGTCCTACGAAATACGTACCCACCTACTGCATGTACCCACCTTACTTAGGAGCACCGGCATTTCCTGTTAAGAATTTCCAACCTCTACGGCTGGAAGCCTTTGGAGATCATTACCCATACAATCCTACAATAGAGTTATGTCTATATTAACACAACTCTAAAAGGTGAGCCTCCATTTGAAGTTTCGTACATTTCCGTATGTACTAGACGTACTTACCCTATGGTGTGCCTTTTTTCTCTGCGTCCACAGTGAATTTGCCTTTTATCTGTGAATGTAACAGAGTCAATTTTAGCTTGGCTACATCTGTAAATCAAGTTTTCATGTTATGTTTACCACTTCATTACTGAAGTGTTTACCTATTGTGTTATCATTTTTACCCACAATTTTTGCATTGCTGCATTCAGAAATCCATAATTTGTTTAATTTTCCATCAGCTGGATGATGACTTGTTCAATGGTACCATTTTGGGATACTAAAAAGTTTGTTCCATCTAATTTCCATGTCTACGAGCTGGTCTTAGGTGGGTGGACTTATGGAAATAGCTAAGCGAGCTGGCCCGCCACTGTTTCCATAGCTCCCATTGTAGGGAATGGGGCTACACAAGCAATGTAGAAGAACAAGCTACAAACTCCAGGAGTTACAGAAGCAACGTAGATTGTTCTGCTACACTGTTTTCATAGCTCCCATTCAATACAATGGGAGCTACGGAAACAGTGGAGTGCTGGCCCACTCAGCAATTTATGTAAGCCCAGCCACCGTTGTCCCATTTCCCATTTCATATTTGTAGTTGGCACGAGATGAGGAGGGTATATCTGGTACTAGGGACAATGGAGGTTTAAGGGAATGTGCAGAAAGAACATGATGGAAACGGAGTGGTCTTTCTTCCACTCCTTGAAGGGGATGAAGAGAAACCAGGTGGAGATGCAGGATTATCTGTAATAGGCAATAAGGGTCCTTTCTTGTTCACCAAGTCTTGGACGCCCACACCGAATGTATAATAGTAAAATATTTTTGACAGTGAAATACATGATTAGTCTAGGGAAGGCAGAAACCAGGTCCACAGAAGGGACAGTATTTTCTGTGTTTATAGATCATGGGTCGTTCTCACTAAGGTTCTGGTGCCATCATTATGGAGTAAGTCCAGTATACAGACATGAGCTGTTGAGAGAAAGTATCATTTACACTCTGGTAGCTTGACCTCACCTGCATCCTTCGGGCGTGAGAGAATTTCCTGATTTGATTCTGGGTTTCCCTAGGGACCAAATAAAAGAACCAAAACATTGCTGAATCTGAGTCCAGAACAAGTTAGGGATTTGGATGGGAACTGTCTGCAGCAAGTAAAGTTATCAGGGTAATAAAGTCATCTTTAAAATACTGATTCTACCAAACCATGAAAATTCCTGGTCGTTCCAGGCGTCCAAATCTCTGTGGAAATGGGATAAAAGCGACAAGAAAATTGTAGTGTATATCGTAGCTTGGAAAGTTTAGTGGGGATTTTAATGGCTACTGTAAATAAGAGATGCTATCTGAAGGCCATGAGAAGGATGCCTGAAGGGACAAAACCGTCTGGGGCGTAAGTGACACATTCAATGCCTTGGATTTAGACATATTGGGGGACATTTACTAAGACCATCAATTTAGACGCCGGTCTTAGTCCATGTCCGCCGGCCTCTATATAACTTAGGCACTGACCGTGCGACTTACTTAAATCTACATCAGCATCCTTGCTAGCATAGATTTAAGTCATTTTCTACGCCAAAAACAGGTTAGAAAATGATGAGACTGGCCGGCTGACCTGCCCCCTTCCCTGCCCCCTTTTCCCACCCACCTTGGAAAAGTGGCGAGAGCGGAGAAAAGTTGCAGATTCTGCCGCAAATCCCCTTTGTGACCGAATCTGTGACAAAAGTACACCAAAAAGTAGCATATTTCGCTTTATAAATGACCCCCATTGATTTTGAAATTGGACAAGGCTCCAAAACCAGACAATTCAGACATCAGGGAAGGGAGGGAGGTAGAGTAATAAATCTTTTGCAAGTTCAGAGCATTTGTATTCCCTTTCTCCAGTGCAAATACCTTTGATGTCTGGGTTGACCCAAATGGCTGCCAATAAATCTTTCATGATCAAAACATATAAAAGGGGTGAAGGGGTCAGCCTTGTCAGGTGCCATTGTATACATGGAAGGGATTAGATAGGGTGCCATTCCTTTTCAACCTAGTAGAGGGCAAGGATTTTAGAAGAAAAGATAGGACCAAAGCCTATACTGGAAAGGGTGAAACAGAGAAGGGCCTGGAGATTCTTTCAAACACCTTCCCACCATCTAAAGAGAAAATCATAAGGGGTACCTGATATGTTTGAGCATGATGTATGACGTGTAAAGTTTTTAAAGTATTGTCGTGAGACGCCCTCCCAGAAACAAGTCCTTCTAAATGTGCTGCTTGGAACTCTCTCATGGCTGATGTTGAAAGGGCATGCTTGTGAGCCTATTCAAGGGCTGTAACCTTTTGATGGGCTTTGTGGAGACAATTTGCTTTTTCTTTTTTGAGGTCAGACCCATGTTTTTGATAAAAGTCCTTTGAATGACGCATTTAAGCCCTTTCCACTGGATGAGAGTTGAGCTGGCATCCTAAATGAAGTGGGAGATTGTTAGGTCTAGTTCACACTTCAGTGATTTGATCATTGATTGATAATGTGAATGATAATAAGGTGTCCACAACCTATAACAGATCTATGACTTACATATACAGTGGGGAAAAAAGTATTTAGTCAGCCACCAATTGTGCAAGTTCTCCCACTTAAAAAGATGAGAGAGGCCTGTAATTGACATCATAGGTAGACCTCAACTATGAGAGACAAAATGAGAAAACAAATCCAGAAAATCACATTGTCTGATTTGTAAAGAATTTATTTACAAATTATAGTGGAAAATAAGTATTGGGTCACCTAAAAACAAGCAAGATTTCTGGCTCTCACAGACCTGTAACTTCTTCTTTAAGAGGCTCCTCTGTCCTCCACTCATTACCTGTAGTAATGGCACCTGTTTGAACTTGTTATCAGTATAAAAGACACCTGTCCACAACCTCAAACAGTCACACTCCAAACTCCACTATGGTGAAGATCAAAGAGCTGTCGAAGGACAGCAGAAACAAAATTGTAGACCTGCACCAGGCTGGGAAGACTGAACCTGCAATAGACAAGCAGCTTGGTGTGAAGAAATCAACTGTGGGAGCAATAATTAGAAAATGGAAGACATACAAGACCACTGATAATCTCCCTCGATCAGGGGCTCCATGCAAGATCTCACCCCATGGGGTCAAATGATCACAAGAACTGTGAGCAAAAATCCCAGAACCACACGGGGGGACCTAGTGAATGACCTGCAGAAAGCTGGGACCAACATAACAAAGGCTACCATCAATAAAACATGCCGCCAGGGACTCAGATCCTGCAGTGCCAGATGTGTTCCCCTGCTTAAGCCAGTACATATCTGGGCCCGTCTGAAGTTTGCTAGAGAGCATTTGGATGTTCCAGAAGAGTATTGGTAGAATGTCATATGGTCAGATGAAACCAAAGTAGAACTGTTTGGTAGAAACACAACTCGTCGTGTTTGGAGGAAAGTGAATGCTGAGTTGCATCCAAAGAACACCATACCTACTGTGAAGCATGGGGGTGGCAACATCATGCTTTTGGGCTGTTTCTCTGCAAAGGGACCAGGATGACTGATCCATGTACATGAAAGAATGAATGGGGCCATGTATCGTGAGATTTTGAGTGCAAACCTCCTTCCATTAGCAAGGGCATTGAAGATGAAATGTGGCTGGGTCTTTCAGCATGACAATAATCCCAAGCACACCGCCAGGGCAACGAAGAAGTGGCTTCGTAAGAAGCTTTTCAAGGTCCTGGAGTAGCCTAGCCAGTCTCCAGATCTCAACCCCATAGAAAACCTTTGGAGGGAGTTGAAAGTCCATGTTGCCCAGCAACAGCCCCAAAACATTACTGCTCTAGAGGAGATCTGCATGGAGGAATGGGCCAACATACCAGCAACAGTGTGTGCCAACCTTGTGAAGACTTACAGAAAACGTTTGACCTCTGTCATTGCCAACAAAGGATATATAACAAAGTATTGAGATGAACTTTTGTTATTGACCAAATACTTATTTTCCACCATAATTTGCAAATAAATTCTTTAAAAATCAGACAATGTGATTTTCTGGATTTGTTTTCTCATTTTGTCTCTCATAGTTGAGGTCCACCTATGATGTCAATTACAGGCCTCTCTCATCTTTTTAAGTGGGAGAACTTGCACAATTGGTGGCTGACTAAATACTTTTTTCCCCACTGTAGGACCCAGTAGTAGTAACAATGTAGGAGGGGAAAAAACAAACATGGAATACAGCTAAAACAGATAGGATTCAAATGTGGGTTCATGAATGCAGACCCTAGAAAGACAGGCAGCAAACATAGTAGAAGAAAGTCCAGGAATTCAGGGGACCGAGGATGAGGCAGAAGCTTGAGGACAGCTTGAAGGATGATGAGATCTTCAATTGGGACTTCTGAGAAGCAGTCCATACCGACGGTCGACTGGACTATTCGAGAATCCTGACCTTTGATGAGGATCCGATGGGTATCCCTAGTGATAGGGGATTTTTTTTTGCCATGTAGGAGATCCAGGACAGGTTTTAATGTAGCACGTTGCACCAGTGTAGGTCAGGACAAGTAACACAGTAACATAGTTTATAAGGCTGAAAAAAGACATCTGTCCATCTAGTTCAGCCTGTTATCCTGCAAGTTGATATAAAATACTTTGTGGCATACTGCTCGTTTCTTGTTGCTGTTATAGTTGTTAAATAACAGCGTTGGTAAAGATGAGGTTTGAGTCTTTATTGAAGATTTCTTCAATAAAGACTCAAACTTCATCTTTATCAACGCTGTTATTTAATTCTATCCTGCAAGTTGATCCAGAGGCAAATAAAACCAGAAGCCAATTTTCCACACTTTAGGGGAAAAAAATTCCTTCCCTGACTCCAATTAGGCAATCAGAATAACTCCCTGGATCAACAATCCATCTCTAGTAGCTGTAGCCTGTAATATTATTACACTCCATATATACATCCAGGCCCCTCGTGAACTCTTCTAGTGAACTCACCATCACCACCATATCAGGCAGAGAGTTCCATAGTCTTACTGCTCTTACAGTAAAGAATCCTCTTCTATGTTTGTGTACAAACTTTTTTTCCTCCAGACGCAGAGGATGTCCCCTCGTCACAGTCTGGGTATAAATAGATGATGGGAGAGATCTCTGTACTGACCCCTGATATATTTATACATAGTTATTAGATTTCCCCTCAGTCGTCTTTTTTCTAAAGTGAATAACCCTAGTTTTGATAATCAGGGTACTGTAGTCCACCTATTCCAGTTATTACTTTAGTTGCTGTTAAAGGACCAAGTGTTGAATATCTGTGCTTTCGATACTCAATCTTGTCCTTCACTTGATACAAAGACAATATTGATTACTGATATGTGATATCAGCAATCAACATTGAATTGCACTGAATCTTATTCATTTGCATCACCTAACGTGCATTTCTATGGCTAACTGGTGAGGCTAAGACTACGAGACTATGCCTACACCTAAGACACAGATGCAACATAAACTGTAATTAATAAAATGTTTATTACACAATACTACGCTACAAAATCACATTAACACAATACAATATAATACAATTACCAACAATACCCACAATCCTCACTAATATTCCCACCCACGTACCTAATACACACACACTAGCAGCCCACCTCATCTACAGCTATCTATCCCTAATGATAGGAGGAACAATGACGGATTACTAGGAGGAATAATGAAGGAAAGTTGGAGAGTGAATGGCAGGGACAAAGGTTATGGCAGGGAAGGGGTTAATGGCAATGGTTATGGCAGGGAAGGGGTTAATGGCAATGGTTATGGCAGGGAAGGGGTTAATCGATACTTTGCATAATCCTGAGGCTCACTGCTTCACTGATTTCCCCTGGTAGACTCTCTTCTGTTTTGGAGACAGCCAGGGAGAAGAGCAGGTTCTGCTGTGCTGCTGGGCTCTTGATAGGAGTGGCCTGCTGGATTCTTTCTTGTGGGGTGGTTGTTGGGCTCTTTCTTGTGGAGGCTGGAACTAGCTTTTAGCACTCAGCATCAGGTCATTTTAAGCCTGGTGCTGTGTGCTCATGAGCGCTCCTTCCAACGCACGTGGGTGGCGTTTTTGCTCCCCGCCCATGTAGGAGGTGTGCTCGCTCCCCTCTCTCACCCACCCCAATCTACACATGAGTGTTGGAGGCGCTGTGAGATCACAGATTCCTGACAAGGATCATTACCTAAGGTAATCATCCCTGTCCGGACCCCCTGTGGTGCAGCTGACAAGACAAAGGGGTATCTTTAATCCTTTGTCTTGTCAGAATCTTGTTATCTCCGTCAACAGACTAATCAGCCTGAGGCATTCTTATTATGTCAGATGGTCTTTATTTGACCATCATGCCATTGATATGCATCTGGACAAACAATGTCTAGTATGCATACTTCTCAGGCACACAGGGGGTCATCAGAGGGCTAATATCAAAGGGATCAGGGGGCACTATTACTTATAAGGATATATATATATATATATCTAATATATACAGCTGAGTGTGTGTGTGTGTGTGTGTGTGTGTCCGCTAAAGGAATCCGAACTGCTGCAGCTACAATCACAAAATTTGGCACACATGTACATCAGGTGTCCGGGAAGGTTTTAGAACAGTTTTCAGCTCTCCAGGACGTACCGTTCCTGAGATATTCCCAAAAAATGCATTAACCAATAGTAGCCTGGTCACATGACCCTTATCAGCCAATAGAAGCTCACAGGCAGTCTCCACACACCAGGTTTCTATGACAACCTAGCCAGTTCACTGCTGTAGGTCTGCATTAAAGAGGCAGAGCACTGTGGATGACAATGGTAAAGGGGTATTCTGGTTACCATAACTATAACTTATGTTTTAGACTAACTCATCATCAATCATTATCTCATATAATGTAAATTTCACATATTTACCATTCAGTAGTAATAAAAGATGTTTTCTTCCACTGCAACCCACCTTCCTCCTAAATTACTATGGCATCGACCTGTAATTCAGGCCACCGTCAAAAAAAGGACTTAAAAGCACCACCCCCAAATCCCACTAAGTCACGCCCCTGACTCAGTCAGGCCACGCCCCTTTTATGCAGCATTTGACCGGGATTAAAAATATAGGTAAAAATCACCTTCTGTCAGCTGCAGGGGTGGGGGGAGGGTGACTTTCTCCCTGCAGCTCATGCTTAGACTGCACAGTGCTGCTGCTGAGAGTGAGCTGTTCAAAAAGACATCCCTGTGTCCATCCAGGCCCTGCGCATGACAGAGGACAGGGAGTCTGAAAGACATACTGTCCAGCCTAAAACAAGACCTCTGGCCACCCTAGGGGCAGGCTGATGTTAGGGTGGCCAGATGTCCGGCTTTAGGCTGGACAGTCCAGTTTTCTGGCTAGCTGTTTTCCGTCCGACACAGTGCCTGGACAGACACAGGGATGTCCACCCTTTCAGTAGCTCACACTCAGACAGCTTCTCCTCCGTGTCTTCATGGAGCCAGGGGGGCGTGGCCTCATGTTTAGTGGTGTGTCTTCGTAGGAACTGGGGGCGCTGTTTCACGTTTGGGGGAATGGCTGGTGAGGTCTGGCTTTCTGGAGTGAAGACAGTGGCCACTCTAGCTGCTGTGGAGGTCACAGTTAAAGGGGCGGGCTGCTGTAGAGGTCACTGTTAAAGGGGCGGGCTGCTGTAGAGGTCACTGTTAAATGGGCGGGCTGCTATAGAGGTCACTGTTAAAGGGGCGGGTTGCTGTAGAGGTCACTGTTAAAGGGGCGGGCAGCTGTAGAGGTCACTGTTAAAGGGGAAGGCTGCTGTAGAGGTCACTGTTAAAGGGATGGGCTGCTGTAGAGATCACTGTTAAAGGGGCAGGCAGCTGTAGAGGTCACTGTTAAAGGGGCGGGCAGCTGTAGAGGTCACTGTTAAAGGGGCGGGCAGCTGTAGAGGTCACTGTTAAAGGGGCGGGCTGCTGTATAGTTCACTGTTAAAGGGACGGGCTGCTGTAGAGGTCACTGTTAAAGGGGCGGGCTGCTGTAGAGTTCACTGTTAAAGGGACGGGCTGCTGTAGAGGTCACTGTTAAAGGGGCGGGCTGCTGTAGAGGTCACTGTTAAAGGGGCGGGCTGCTGCAGAGGTCACTGTTAAAGGGGCGGGCCGCTGTAGAGGTCACTGTTAAAGGGGCAGGCCGCTGTAGAGGTCACTGTTAAAGGGGCTGGCTGCTGTAGAGGTCACTGTTAAAGGGGTGGGCACGGTAGAGGTCACTCTTGATATCTTTAAACGACACACACACACAAACACAAAATGAAATAAATTAAATATACCCCGATCCTTCAGCTAGTAAATATATATATCTATATATACAGCATGCAAAAAAATCTTGGCAGCACTATATGAATGGTGAGATGCAATGCCTGTGGATCTGACAAGGATCAGTTCAATAAAAGACATAAAAATAGGCAGCACTCTCAAAGTAAAATGAAAAAACAGAGGAACTTTATTCACCCATGTGTAGGACGCGACGTTTCGGCTCAGACTGAGCCTTTCTCAAGCAACAACTGATAGTGTGAATCACATATTTATGCAAAAAGTGCAGGTGCTCAAAATCACATGACTCAATTAGTGACATGATTAATAATCAAGTACAAATGCATAATTTCATGATATAAGTGCAAAGTTCATATATAAAAAACTCAAGTGACATATATCTCATACACAGTTAGTGCCAAAGTTGATATAAAAAGTGACATTCATGATACCCATTAGTGCATAATAATAAAAACCATTGATTACAAAAGTATATTGTACAGCTGTATATAATTCATATAATATGATCCTACCAGGGGGTAAGGAGGTGAAATCATGATCCATGTGAGGACGCCCAACCTGGTTGGCGTCTGGTATTGTCCACTACATATAACATTGCATATAACAAAATAACGGAGCGCTGTATGCACACTGCGCATGTTAGACATGCGCAGTACTGCCCAAGAATTCATGCCCTCCATATTGAAACAGATATAGTGCCCAAACATTAAGTGTATAGTGGTCCCGATGTTATTATACATTCAGACCACAACATCCAAACACCCCAATGTCAGAATAAGGCACACACACCCCTTTCCAGTGATAAACGGATCAGTAATGGTTGCCAATGGTACCGGCATGGTGTGAATGATATATGGGAGCAGGGGAGGAGCTACCAGAATTGGGAGACTCCAAGCCGCTACATCGGAGAGGATTTTGACCTGGGTTTGCCATGAGCAACCCGGATCGCATATCCACCCCATTCACCATAATCATCACACCAAAATCCAGAACCAAAAGTGGCTAAAGTATATGAGTATATAAATGGGTGCTTTTAATCTGACAGGAGTATATGATCATACTAAAAGAAGCATAAATATTGAGGGCACATATTATAATAAATGTGTCAATATACGCAATGGATGTTCCAGAGCCAATCTTCAGTACATCAATATCCCAACATGGATTTCATCCTCCCTCCCACCAGGATCCATTATCTACAGAGACAGGAGAAATGACAATGAATAAATCGTACTTGTACAAATTGTTTTACACATATAATACAGTATAACTATCAATCGTAAAACCACAATACACAACTGGAGGCCTCGCAGCTATATCAGCAACTGTAAAAACGGGGGCATCTACCATAATACACTTAATTTATAATCTACATTTAAACCATTGGGGGTCAATGTGTAAAGTTTACGGATCCATTGTGATTCCTTACGGAGTAATATTTTGGCTCTGTCCCCACCACGTCTCAGTGGTGGTACATGATCAATGGTCCTGAACCGTAACTGGTGCTCACTGTGTTTTTTTATTATTATGCACTAATGGGTATCATGAATGTCACTTTTTATATCAACTTTGGCACTAACTGTGTATGAGATATATGTCACTTGAGTTTTTTATATATGAACTTTGCACTTATATCATGAAATTATGCATTTGTACTTGATTATTAATCATGTCACTAATTGAGTCATGTGATTTTGAGCACCTACACTTTTTGCATAAATATGTGATTCACACTATCAGTTGTTGCTTGAGAAAGGCTCAGTCTAAGCCGAAACATCGCGTCCTACACATGGGTGAATAAAGTTCCTCTGTTTTTTCATTTTACTTTGAAAGTGCTGCCTATTTTTATGTTTTTTATTGAACTGATCCTTGTCAGATCCAAAGTCATTGCACCTCACCATTCATATAGTGATGCCAAGATTTTTTTGCATGCTATTATTGACAAGTTTTTGGCTGTGCACTGTTTTTGTTTTTTGTTTTTTTCTTTCTTTTGCTTTTTTCTCGCTGCTTCAACATGTCTCGTCAAGAGGGGACCTCCTCACCCAGTAGGACACAATACACACAGGAGGACATCGACAGGATACTACAGGGACTGGCCAGGGTTGCATCGTTCCTGAACACACCCTCTATTAAGGAGTCAAAACGAAACTATGAAGGACTCAGCCGACGACTAATCGCTTTAAACCTTCATATGACCACGTTGGGGGAGTACTACAAGGTACAACGGATCCCACAAGTTAGAGCTCTCCTCGATACAGGAACAATTGTCTGGCTTAGATAGTTCTCTGGGCCAACTATTAACTGATGATGAACTTGATGGATATAAAGAAGGTCTTAACACTTGGTACACGATCCGGAAAAAACATCTTGACTTACCGGTATCCAGACATTTTACGGAATATAAACACAGTGAGCACCAGTTACGGTTCAGGACCATTGATCATGTACCACCACTGAGACGTGGTGGGGACAGAGCCAAAATATTACTCCGTAAGGAATCACAATGGATCCGTAAACTTTACACATTGACCCCCAATGGTTTAAATGTAGATTATAAATTAAGTGTATTATGGTAGATGCCCCCGTTTTAACAGTTGCTGGTATAGCTGCGAGGCCTCCAGTTGTGTATTGGGGTTTTACGATTGATAGTTATACTGTATTATATGTGTAAAACAATTTGTACAAGTACGATTTATTCATTGTCATTTCTCCTGTCTCTGTAGATAATGGATCCTGGTGGGAGGGAGGATGATATCCATGTTGGGATATTGATGTACTGAAGATTGGCTCTGGAACATCCATTGCGTATATTGACACATTTATTATAATATGTGCCCTCAATATTTATGCTTCTTTTAGTATGATCATATACTCCTGTCAGATTAAAAGCACCCATTTATATACTCATATACTTTAGCCACTTTTGGTTCTGGATTTTGGTGTGATGATTATGGTGAATGGGGTGGATATGCGATCCGGGTTGCTCATGGCATCCCCGGGTCAAAATCCTCTCCCATGTAGCGGGTTGGAGTCTCCCAATTCTGGTAGCTCCTCCCCTACTCCCATATATCATTCACACCATGCCGGTACCATTGGCAACCATGAGGTATGACTCCGCGTATGTAGCGAGAGTTACTGATCCGGTTATCACTGGAAAGGGGTGTGTGTGCCTTATTCTGACATTGGGGTGTTTGGATGTTGCGGTCTGAATATATAATAACATCGGGACAGCTATACACTTAATGTTTGGGCACTATATCTGTTTCAATATGGAGGGCATGAATTCTTGGGCAGTACTGCGCATGTCTGACATGCGCAGTGTGCATACAGCGCTCCGTTATTTTGTTATTTGCAATGTTATACGTAGTGGACGATACCAGACGCCAACCAGGTTGGGCGTCCTCACATGGATCATGATTTCACCCCCTTACCCCCCTGGTAGGATCATATTATATGAATTATATACAGCTGTACAATATACTTTTGTAATCAATGGTTTTTATTATTATGCACTAATGGGTATCATGAATGTCACTTTTTATATCAACTTTGGCACTAACTGTGTATGAGATATATGTCACTTGAGTTTTTTTATATATGAACTTTGCACTTATATCATGAAATTATGCATTTGTACTTGATTATTAATCATGTCACTAATTGAGTCATGTGATTTTGAGCACCTACACTTTTTGCATAAATATGTGATTCACACTATCAGTTGTTGCTTGAGAAAGGCTCAGTCTGAGCCGAAACGTCGCGTCCTACACATGGGTGAATAAAGTTCCTCTGTTTTTTCATTTTACTTTGAGAGTGCTGCCTATTTTTATGTTTTTTTTTTTTTAATATATATATATATATATATATATATATATATATACACACACACAGTGGAGGAAATAAGTATTTGATCCCCCACTTTTAAAGTTTTAATACTAAAAAATAAATGAAACGTCTCATAATTTTATGCCAGCTTTATTTTAACAGTGCCACATAGAATATCAAAAGAAAGACGGAGAAAATTACATGAAATGAGAAATAAAAAATAATTTTCATTTCTTTGAGGGAAATAAGTATTTAAGAAAACATCATTTAATACTTGGTGGCAAAACCCTTGTTGGCAAGCACAGCAGTCAGACGTTTCTTATAGTTTTTTATAAGGTTTGCACACACTTCAGGAGTAATTTTGGCCCACTCCTCTCTGCAAATCATCTCCATATCCTTAACGTTTTTAGGCATGCATTTGGAAACGCGAAGCTTCAGCTCTCTCCATAGATTTTCGATGGGATTGAGGTCAGGAGACTGGCTAGGCCATTCCATGACCTTGATATGCTTCTTATGGAGCCACTCCTTTGTTTCCTTGGCTGTATATTTTGGGTCGTTGTCATGCTGAAAGACCCATCCACGACCCATTTTCAGTGCCCTGGTGGAGGCAAGGAGGTTGTCACCCAGGATTTTGCGATACATGGCCCCGTTCATCTTCCCGTCAATGTGGTGAAGTTGGCCTGTGCCCTTAGAAGAAAATTACCCCCAAAACATAATACTTCCACCACCATACTTGACGGTGGGGATGGTATTCTTAGGGTCATATTCTGTATTTTTCTTCCTCCAAACACGTCGAGTTGAGTTGAGGCCAAAGAGCTCAATTTTGGTCTCATCTGACCACAGCACCTTCTCCCAGTCTCTCTCGGAGTCATTAATATGTTCATTGGCAAACTTGAGGCGGGCCTGGATGTGAGCCTTCTTGAGCAGAGGAACCTTGCATGCACTGCAGGATTTTAAACCATTACGTCTCAGTGTATTACCAATGTTTTTTTTGGAGACTGTGGTCCCAGCTGCCTTGAGATCATTACTCAGCTCCTCCCGTGTAGTTCTTGGCTGATTCTTAGCCTTTCTCATGATCAATGAGACTCCACAAGGTGATATCTTGCATGGAGCTCCAGGCCTGGGTCGATTGACAGTATTGTTGTACTTCTTCCACTTCCGAATAATTACACCAACAGTTGTCACCTTCTCATCCAGCTTCTTACTTATGGCTTTGTAGCCCATTCCAGCCTTGTGTAGGTCAACAATTTTGTCCCTGACTTCTTTAGACAGCTCTTTAGTCTTGACCATGGTGGAGATGTTGGAGTGTCACTGAGACTGTTGGCAGGTGGCCTTTTATATAGGTGACAATTTGGGACAAGTGTCTCTCATCCAGGTAACAACTTCATTGTGATTAGGGTGTGTCAGTGGTCTGTGGGAGCCAACATTAGTCATGGTTTTACTAGGGGATCAAATACTTATTTCCCTCAAAGAAATGCAAATTATTTTTTATTTCTCATTTCATGTAATTTTCTCCATTTTTCTTTTCATATTCTATGTGGCACTGTTAAAATAAAGCTGGCATAAAATTATGAGACGTCATTTATTTTTTTAGTATTAAAACTTTGTTCAGTGGGGGATCAAATACTTATTTCCTCCACTGTATATATATATACACACACACGCACAATAATATACCTGAAGGATACTTCCCTCTACAGTTGCCCTCCTCTGAACCCTCTCCAGCTCTGCTATGTCTGCCTTGTTCACAGGAGCCCAGAACTGTACACAGTACTCCATGTGTGGTCTGACTAGGGATTTATAAAGCCGCAGGACTATGTTCTCATCATGGGCATCTATGTCCCTTGTGATGCAACCCATTATCTTATTGGCCTTGGCAGCATCTGCCTAACACTGGTTTCTACAGTTTAGTTTGCTGTTCACTAAAATTCCTAGGTCCTTTTCTATGTCAGTGTTACCCAGTGTTTTACCATTTAGTATGTACTGGTAACTTGCATTATTCCTTCCCATGTGCATAATGCTAAATTTATCAGTGTTAAACCTCATCTGCCACTTCTCTGCCCAAACCTCCAATCTATCCAGATTCATCTGTAGCCGTTTACTGTCCTCTTCTGTGTTAATTACTTTACACAGTTTAGTGTCATCTGCAAAAATGGATATTTTACTGTGCAAGCCTTCTGCAAGATCATTAATAAATATATTGAAGAGAATAGGGCCCAATACTGACCCCTGTGGTACCCCACTAGTGACAGTGACCCAATCTGAGTGTGTACCATTAATAACCACCCTCTGTCTTCTATCACTGAGCCAGTTACTTACCCACATTCAGACATTTTCCCCCAGTATAAGCATTCTCATTTTATATACTAACCTTTTATGTGGTACAGTATCAAATGCGGTAAGAGGCGCCTGGATGTATTTCTGGAGGGTAATAATATTACAGGATATAGCTACTAGAAATGGGTTGTTAATCCAGGGAGTTATTTTGTTTGTCAGATTGGAGTCAGGAAGGAAATTTTTTTCCCTAAAGTGGGGAAAAGTGGCTTCTACCTCACAGTTTTTTTTGCCTTCCTCTGGATCAACTTGCAGCATAACAGGCTGAACTAGATGAAATAAATTCTGTCTGCATTTCATCAGACAGTTTATTTTCCTCAGTGAATACAGTGGAGAAAAAATTATTTAATAGCTTTGCTTTCCCCTCATCGCTCTCTGTAACTCCCCCCTCATAACTCTGTAAAGGGCCGACACCTTCAGATTTATACTTTTTGCCATTTATGTAACTGAAGAACATTTTAGGGTTAGTTTTACTCTCATTGTCAATTAATCTCTTGGTCTCTAGTTTGGCAGCTTTTATTTGTCTTTTACATATTGTAATATCTGAAGCTGTATTAAACCCTTCAAACAAAATTGGGTGTTGCTGACGTGCTCACATGCAAGGATTTGGTGTTTGATGGTAAAGAAATTTATGTGGCAAATGACATCTCTTGATTTGGAGTAGGGTTGTCATGATACAAAAATTTTTATTTCATTTCGATACCATAAAAAAGTATTGCGATACACAATACTATTCAATACCATGCGAAATAAAAATAAAGTACCAAAAAACCATTGTGCAATCCACATTTTTTGGAACATCCAGCACTTAATAGAACAGTTCTATCATATTTTCTGGGGAGACAGTGACTAAAAAATGGCAAATCGTGTGTTTTTTTTTTTTTCCATTACAGTGTTCACCGCATAGGAGATATTTTTTAATATTTTAATAGTTTGGACTTTTTCAGACTTAGCATTATCTAAAGTTTATTATTTTATGGTTTATATATTTTTATATGTAAAATTGGGAAAGGGTGGTGATTCAAACTTTTAATATTTTGGTGTTTTTTTAAATTATTTTTTAATTTAATAATGTGGAGGCAGGCATGGCACTGTAGTGGGCAATATGGAGGTCAAGGGGGTATGTGATGGATTGGTTGCTTTGAAACGTGTTTGAAGGGATGAAGAAGACTGACCCCCGGTAGCCACCGCAGACAGCATCACAGGAGGCATAGTAGCAGCAGGAGTCCTAGAAGGTGATGACCTTGTGAGGGTCATATGTGGTGGAGATCCTGCCATACAAGGCCCACGAGGGGAAGAGCACTTGTGACAAACTTGAGCCACTATTCCCTGTAGTGAAGATGGGGAACAGGTGGTATCACTGCTGATTACAGCACACCTCCCTGGCGATTAAGAGCCTCCTGTCACATGTTCACTGATGCTGGAGACTGGCACGCCAAGTTGGGGATTCACCACCGCATGCTGGCCTATCTCAAACGCAGTTCTGCGTGGAGAGGAAAATGGTGACCAGGAGTCAGCAGCTAGATCCAGTGGAACGGAAGGCAGAGCCGGGGTGGATGCAGCCCTCTTTAGGAGTAGCGGCGGTGAGTGAGTCCAGGGAGGAATATGTGGTGGAAGGCGATGTCAGATGGCCATCTTGGAAGCTCACCATCTGGTTTGGCAGAGCCACAGCTGAGGGGAGAGGCTGGCGGGCAAAATATTGTCCAATTTCCCTATGGGGAGATAGCAAAGGAGTCTGGGATCTGGTCCTGTGTTTTAATGGTTTTCCCCTTGATAGGTTAGTGGATGACAATGGATTAGAAGAAAAGTCAACGGAGCAAAAAAGGAACACACCCTCACACTTCCATGGCTGGCCACGCTCCCCTTTAAGCTTTTCAATGCAAAACAGCAATAGTAAATAGTGACACTGACATATGTAGCCATGGCTAAATGAATGGTATTAGCTAACACATTGGGCCATCAGATTTGTTATGCTTTTTTTATAATTGTATTTTTATTGAAATACAACAGAAAATAAACTCTTTACAGCAATTCGTACAGAGTACAGTATGAAGTGATCCATGAAATAAACAGAATATATAAGACACTAGCAGAAAGACCCGGCTTCGCCTGGGTATATTTCATCTATTTCATTTAATGTTTCTGTGTGTCGTTGCAGAGAGAAAGTCATCCTCCCTCCCATCCCTGCAGCTGACAGATGTTGATTTTTACCTTCAATTGTTCAATCTCCATTGGCTGCGGAGTGGGAGGGGTCATGGCCTGACTGAGTCGGGGGCGTGACATTGAAAGACCTAGGGTAGGGTTTTAAGTCCTTCTTTTGATGGTGGCCAGAATTACAGGTCGATGCCATGGTAATTTATGAGGACACGCCATGGGTAACCGTGGAAGAAAACATTGCTTTGCGCGGGTATATTTAATCTATTTCATTTAATGTTTCTGTATGTTGTTGCAGAAAGAAATCCAACTTCCCTCCCACCCCTGCAGCTGACAGAAGTTGATTTTTACCTTCATTTTTTCAATCCCCGTTGGCTGCGGAGTGGGAGGGGGCGTGGCCTGACAGAGTCAGAGCGTGGTTTCGCGAGATCTGGGGCGGGGGTCAGAGTGGCATGAATTACAGGTCGATGACATGGTAATTTATGGGGACCCGCAATGGGTAGCAGTGGAAAAAAACATCTTTTATTAGTACTGAATGGTCGTAGTCTAAAATTAGTCAATTTCATCTACGATTTTTGTGTGTCATTGCAGAGAGAAATTCACCCTCCCACCCCTGCAGCTGACAGAAGTTTATTTTTCCCTTAATTTTTTCAATCCCTGTTGGCTGCGGAGTAGGAGGGGGCGTGACCTGACACAGTTGGGGGCGTGGCTTAACAAAGCGATTCGCATAGGTGATTTAATCTATTTCATTTAATGTTTCTGTGTGTCGTTGCAGAATGGCTGCAGAGTGAGAGGGGGCGTGGTCTGACAGAGTTGGGGGCGTGACTTAGCAAGACGATTCGAACAGTTGTAGTCTATAATTAGTCTATTTTATCTAAAATTTTTGTGTGTCGTTGCAGAGAGAAATTCACCCTCCCACCCCTGCAGCAAACAGAAGTTTATTTTTACCTTTATTTTTTCAATCCCCATTGGCTGCGGAGTGGGAGGGGGCGTAACCTGACAGAGTCGGGGGCGTGGATTAGCAAGACGCTTCACATGGGTGTATTTAATCTATTTCATTTAATGTTTCTGTGTGTCGTTGCAGAAAGAAAGTCAACCTCCCACCCATCCCTGCAGCTGACAGAAGTTGATTTTTACCTTTATTTTTTCAATCCCTGTTGGCTGCGGAGTGGGAGGGGGCGTGGCCTTACAGAGTCGGGGCGTGGCTTAGCAAAGCGCTTCGCATAGGTGCATTTAATCTATTTCATTTAATGTTTCTGTGTGTCGTTGCAGAATGGCTGCGGAGTGAGAGGGGGCGTGGCCTGACAGAGACGGGGCGTGGCTTGGCAAAAGGCTTCGAACGGTTGTAGTCTATAATTAGTCTATTTCATCTAAAATTTTTGTGTGTCGTTGCAGAGAGAAATTCACCCTCCCACCCCTGCAGCAAACAGAAGTTTATTTTTACCTTCATTTTTTCAATTCCCGTTGGCTGCGGAGTGGGAGGGGGCGTGACCTGACAGAGTCGGGGGCGTGGATTAGCAAGACGCTTCGCATGGGTGGATTTAATCTATTTTATTTAATGTTTGTGTGTGTTGTTGCAGAAAGAAAGTCAACCTCCCACCCATCCCTGCAGCTGACAGAAGTTGATTTTTACCTTTATTTTCTCAATCTCTGTTGGCTGCGGAGTGAAAGGGGGTGCGGCCTGACAGAGTTGGGGGTGTGGCTTAGTGAGACCTGGGGCGGGGGTTTTAAGTACTTCTTTTAGGGTGGCCTGAATTAAAGGTCAATACCATGCTTATTTATGAGCCCACGCAATAGGCAGCAGTGGAGGAAAACATCTTTTATTACTACTGAACTGTAGTAATAGAAAAAAACATAAGTTATATTTATGGTAACCGGAATACCTTTAACAGTGTCAGTAAATAGAAATGGATGAGATCCTCAGCTGCTGATAATTACCTGGTTGTTATGGAAACCTGCCCTCCCTGTGTGGCTTTGCAGAGAATGGCAGTTGGAGTTTAAAACCAAAGCTCCCAGTTGTAATGTTGGCTAATGGAGATCATATTTTGGGAATATCTCGGGAACGGTACGTCCTAGAGAGATGAGACCTGGTCTAAAACCTTCCCGGACACCTGATGTACCTGTGTGCCGAATTTGGTGAAAATCGGTCCAGTAGTTTGGTCGCGCATAGAGAACAGACAGACAGACAGAAATTCATTTTTATATTATTAAGAGATAGGAATTGGCATAGTAACATGAAATGGTCTTAATGTACTTTAAAATACCATCAATAAAGGCTATAATATAATTAGTTGTCTTGTATTCTATTATTTTGTATAGAAAAACAAGAAAAGAAAAAGAAATAATGAAAAGGGGGGAAACAAAAGAGCATGTAATGAGAAAATAAATGGTGACAAGTTATCACCATTTAACAGTCATACTCAGGGAGGTCACTAGTTGGCTCAGGCATGACAAAAATGTCTTCTGAGCTAAAGTGCTATAGAACAATCTTTTGTAAAACGACAAACAGGACACCAACAAAGACACACCAGCAAAGAGCAGGGGTTAAGGGAGGGGGCCTCAGATTTCCCGGATTCTACTCAGGGTTCTCTATTGGACCAATACTCATCCCATACATCCCAAATAGCCTGTAACATCGCAGTGGTGTAGTCCATAGTCCGGATCTCAGTCACTCTGGAGTATAAATCAGTGATTTTTTGGGAAACAGTCCGTTTCCAAAATCGGGCAGTAAGGTAACGGGCGGCAGTTAGTATTTGGATCAATAGCTTAAGTGAATGTTTCCTTATACTTAGTGGAGTAACATTCAATAAAAAAGAAATAAAAAATACACAGAAGAACGGTCGGCACTCCGCTGTAGGTAGCTGTGTGGTGCGCGCGTCCAGGGTCAGCAGCCCACTGGTGAACTTGAAGAAAGGAGCGGCACTCACAAATATAGATGCAAATATTATTCTTCTTTATTGTCAAATTAACATGGCTGTGACGCGTTTCGGCTCACATGCGAGCCTTTGTCAAACATAACATCCGCGTCACAGCCATGTTAATGTGACAATAAAGAAGAATAATATTTGCATCTATATTTTTGAGTGCTGCTTCTTTCTTTAAAAAAGAAATAGAGCCAGGAGGTACGTTACATCTAAAAATATCAAAAATATCAAGTGTCAAAAGGGCACTAACTCTGGACCAAAAAGGACGAATGATAGGGCAATCCCAGAAGATATGATGTAGAGTACCGCTATGTAACCCACACCTCCAGCAAATTTCGGTAACCGCCAGATTTAATCTATGGAGATCAGGAGTGTGACATCAGTACATTAGTATCTTATATTGGTTCTCTTGACAGAGAACTGGCATAGTAAATTTTGCTGACCTTCTCCATATAAGGCTCCATAAGGCATCTGGTAACGTCCTTCCCAAATACTCCTCCCATTTGACCATGCAAGAATGTCTAGGAATTCCCTCTGGGAATGGGGTTACTAAAATTGAGTAGATCTCCGATATTAACCCCCTGGTTTGTACTCCTCCTCTACAAAGAAGCTCAAATGCCGTTGGAAGAGAAACATTAAACCTGGAAAAGATAGTTTGGGCAAAATGTATGATTTGCATGTAAAAAAAAATTGGCCGTGAAGGGTAGGCTATATTTAGTCTGAAGAGAAAGGAACGACAATATGTCTCGGGTGAATGGATCTACTATATCCGCGTATCGGAAGATACCACAGGTAAACCATTCTCTTGTTGCCAGCGTGGTCAGGCTGGCTTGGAGTAGAGGATGATACAAAAATGAGGTCATTGAGGAGTTGTGAGAGATCAGTGGAAATCTAGTACTACACGTTCGCCAAACAGATCCAGTACAAATCATGGGCCCGGGGAGCTCTCCAGTCAGAGAGACAGTGTAGGGATTGGTCCAAAGTAAGGAATTAGGGTGGATAGGAGCCAGCCATAGTCTCTCTACCTGCATCCAAATAGAAAAAGGATGTAACGAAGACCAGGCTGTAATGTAGCGTAATTGCTCTGCCCAATAATATTTGATCAAATCAGGAACTCCTAATCCACCCTGAGACCTGCTAGACATAAGAACTGATCTAGCAATCCTGTGGCGCTTGTCAACCCATATAAACCGAAGGAGTTGAGACTGAAGGGATCTCAAAGGCTTTCTTAGCCACAAAAGAATGGCTAAAATGCGCACTCTCCTGGACATGGCCAGCACGTTCTCCAAGGCACCATACTTTTTCAAAAAGTGTGGCAACGCTTAAAGAAGAACTCCCACAAAAATTTTTATTCCATGTCCTGCTAGAAATGTACATGATGTAATCTGTAGTAAATGTCATTTTCTTACCAGTGTCTGTATTTGTGAGTTATAGCTCCCTGATGTTTCTCATCTGTGTTATGTGACTAGGAATCAGACCCACCAACTCACACAGCAACGTCTCAAATAAATAAAGGATTTTTGGTAAAATAGACATTTTTATTGCTGCAATACGACCCAAAAAAGAAATAGGGAGGGTTTGCCATCTGGTCAAAAGTTCTTTAATTTCTCTATATATGGGAGGGAAATTATGTTTATATAGATCAGAGTAGCGGGAGGTAAGGCCAACACCCAAGTATCGAATTGAGTCCTCCTTCCAGTGGAAGGGAAAATTAGCCTGAAGGGAAGTAAGAGTCAGATTTGTTATGCTTTTTGAAAGTAAAAAAAACTTTTCAAAAATTGTCCCTTATTGAGGCAGATGGTGTTTAACCCCTTAAGCCACCATTCATGGACTGCACTGCCTTAAGCCACCATGACATACAGGTTCATCATGGCAGCAATCTGTCATTGTGTCTGCAGACATGGTGACAGCACTGAGATCCTGGCTGTTACATTCAGCTAGGGAACTCAACTAACTGGCCTGGGACCAATGAGGGCGGAGTGTCAGCTGTAACATACAGCTGACAACCTGCTTGAAACAGCCGACATAACCCCTTCCATGCCGTGGTATGTAGTAAGTGTACAGTAAGTGTAAATGAAAATAAACTGCAGTACATTATACAGTGTATTGTAGAGCCATCAGACCTACTGGATCTTCAAAAATGAAGTGGGTCTGGGTCCAAAAAGTGTAAAAAAGTGAAAAAAAGAAATCTAATTTCTTCCTATAGCCGCACATTTATAATTAATTAAAAATTTTAAAAAATAAACGCGTCCTGATCTATAAAAAGATCATGATACTTTTACCGCATGGTGAATGCCATAATAAAAAAAGAAAAACTATGATGGAATTTCAATTTTGTCCACCTTGCTTTCAAAAAAATGGTATAAAAAAGTGATCAAAAAAGTCATATATACCCAAAATTAGTACCAATCAATCCATCACCTCATCCCGTAAAAAATGAGGCCCTACATGAGACAATCACCCCAAAAAATAAAAAGATTATGGCTTTCAGAAAATGGAGACACAAAAACATGATTTTTTTCAAAAATGCTTTTATTGTGTAAAACCAAAATGAAATTAAAAAAATACACATATTAGATATTGCTACATTGGTAACGACCTGCTCTATAAAAATATCACATAATCTACTCCCTAAGGTGAATGCTGTAAAAGCAATAAAATAAAAACTGCCAAAAAAGCCATTTTTTGTCACCTTACATAAAAAAATGTAATGCCAAGCAATAAAAAAGTCCCATATGGACCAAAATAGTACCAATCAAACCGTCACCTCAGCCCGCAAAAAATTAGGCCCTACATGAGACAATCGTCCACAAAATATACAAAAATATGTCTTTTAGAAAATGGAGACACAAAATCATGATTTTTTTTTCAAAAATGCTTCTGTGGTAAACCGCAATAAAATTTAAAAAATAGACATATTAGGTATCACTGGATCCATAACAACCTGCCAAGGGTGTAGCTATAGGGGGTGCAGAGGTAGCAGCCTCTACCGGCCCAGGAGCCTGAGGGGACCCAAAGACCCTTGTACCGCATAAGAAGACACCATTATTATAGTTACACCTCTGGCCAGAGGGAAGGGGTTAGGTCAAGAATTTGGCATGGGGAAGGGCTGCCGTTTCAATTTTGCCTCACGCAGCACAAAGGCTATGTGCTCCCCTGCCCCTGGTCACAAAGCAATGACGTAAGGGGGGGCCCAAGATGAACTCTTGCACCAGGGCCCATGAGCCTTTAGCTACGCCCTTTGCAACCTGCTCTATAAAAATATCACATGATCTACCCCCAAAGGTGAATTCCCTAAAAAAAAATAAAAAATAGAAACTGTGCCAAAAAAGCCATTTTTTGTCACCTTGGATAAAAAAGCGTAAGGCCAAGCGATCAGAAAGAGTCCGATATAGATCAAAATAGTACCAATCAATCAACCAATCATCCTCATCACTGCGTCCGTAACAACCTGCTGTATAAAAATATCACTTAATCTAACCTGTCATGTGAACATTGTAAAAAACAAAAAATAAAAACTGCCATAACAGCCATTTTTTGGTTATCTTGCCTCACAAAAAGCGTAATATTGAGCTTTCAAAAATCATATGTACTCCAAAATAGTAGCAATAAGACTGTCATCTTATCCCATGGTTTCGAAAAGGGGGTCACTTTTTGGGAGTTTCTACTGTAGGGTGCATCAGGGGGGCTTCAAATGGGACATGGTGTCTAAAAACCAGTCCAGCAAAATCTGCCCTCCAAAAACCATCTAATCTCAGAATAGCTGGGATAACTAAAAGTGTTCCAAAATTATTACCACACAAAGTGACACATGTTAGATTTCCAAAATTTGGCCTGGCCCTTAAGATGAAACATGACTTGGTACTGAAGGGATTAAACACACGGTGTTATCATGGGACACGGTGTTGCTTGTTTTGAACAAGTGGGCCAAACCCGACTGGATTCCGAATTTGAAATGTTATTAAAGATGTACTCTGAATACCGAATTAATTCTCCGAAGTCTTGCACGACTTTGGGTGAAACAAATTTGCCTCAGCGTTGGCAATACATTTTAATGCTGTATAGAGACAGGTCTCCGTACAGCATTACAACGAACTGTTAGAACAAATTGATTTTGGATCTATGTTCCAAGGCTCAATTTGCTTAATACTAGTAGCAACGACGACGGGAGGTCAGTAACTTAGGAGGGGCCTCTTGGTCAGACACACAGGAGACAGACACCTGCTCACCGAAAGCTGTGGCAAGCTGTGTATCCTGGTAAGGCCTCTTACACACGAACGTTGTGTTTTGCGGTCCGCAAATTGCGGATCCGCAAAAACAACGGATGGCATCCGTGTGCATTCCGTAGTTTGCGGAACGGAACAGTTGGCCCCTAATAGAACAGTACTATTCTTGTCCGTGACACGGACAAGAATAGGACATACTCTATTTTATTTTGCGGGCCACGGAACGGAGCAACGGATGCGGACAGCACACGGTGTGCTGTCCGCATTTTTTGCGGGCCCATAGAAATGAATGGGTCCGCATTTTTCATGTGAAAAATGCGGATCGGAGCCCGCAAAAAATGCTGTCGTGTGAAAGAGGCCTAATACAGAACTTTTTCCACCCTTTGGCAACTGGAAAACATTCCCCTAGTAATCATCATTTGTGTTGAGAACAATATGCCTGTTAGTATGTAAGTAAACAAGCATACAGCTTTACGCTTCTCGTACAGATGCTCTAGCAAAGGTGGAATTCAAGTAACTTGGAATGTCACAGATCAAACGGTGCAAAAGCAGACTGTTCTGTTGCTAGAGGTCCAGAAGGGCTTTCTTAGCCACAAAAGAATGGCTAAAATGCGCACTCTCCTGGACATGGCCAGCACGTTCTGCAAGGCACCATACTTTTTCAAAAAGTGTGGCAACGCTTAAAGAAGAACTCCCACAAAATTTTTTATTCCATGTCCTGCTAGAAATGTACATGATGTAATCTGTAGTAAATGTCATTTTCTTACCAGTGTTTGTATTTGTGAGTTATAGCTCCCTGATGTTTCTCATCTGTGTTATGTGACTAGGAATCAGACCCACCAACTCACACAGCATCTTATGTGTGGACAGGAAGTCTAATTCTCTATGCATTCCTATGGGAGCCTCACTTTCAGTCTCATAAGAATTAATAGAGCAGTAACTGGCTTCCTGTCCTGGGTCAGTTGGAGGTCAGGGAGTTGGTCACATGACCCAGTTACAATTAGAAGAGAGGGGATAACTCATCAATACAGTCTCTGATGAGAAGATTGCATTCACTACAGATTATATCATGCACCTTTCTAACAGGTCAGAGAATAAAATTTTTTGCAGGAGTTCTTCTTTAATTTAATTTGTGTATTACATAGTTAATACAGTTAAAAAAAAGACTTAAGTCAATAAGGTTCAACAAAGGAATAGGTGGGGGATGTGAATTTTAGAAAACGGGAGTGAAACGTAGATGTACACACATTTTCATAATCATTAATGTTATTTATTTTTAAGAATTCATCTAAGCCATTTACAATTTTCAAACTTGCAACTGTTCCTGCTATAACCATGTCCTGAGGTAGACTATTCCACAGATTTCCAGTAAACTAACCTTGATGCCTATGGAGACAGAACCTTTTCTTCTCCAGATGGAGGTTGTGCCCCCTTGTCTTTTGAGAGGATATATGTATACATGAATTATAAGTATACAAACTAGAAGAATTAATTCATTATACTGTGAAAGACATTATATTAGACATTTCGATATTTTGAATGAACTGAACATTTTTTAATTTTCTATTTTTATCATTTTTTTATTTTCATCATTTTTATATTTTCATTTTTGTCTACTTACTGTAATTAGTTTACACCAGCGCTGGTACATGTTTACATATTACTAATACTATGTTTAATGAGATCTACTTTTGCTAAATATGTAATCCTTCTAAATATGAAATATTTTAAAATTTTATACGCATATTTTTGTTTTATTATATTTTTCAATAAAGCCTCAACTTCAATATCAACACAAGAAGCGTCAGCTCGAGTTTGCAAAAAAAGTACGAACAGTGGACAGTAGAAGACTGGAAACGGGTGATTTGGAATGGAAAAGGGGGCTAACAGATCGAGGAATTAAAGGGACTGTCAAGTTTGGTGGAGGAAGCCTGATGATATGGGGTTGTTTCACAGCCAAAGGCATTGGATACTTGACCAGGATCGATGGTAGTCTCAATTCTGAGATATATGTAAGTATCCTACAAGATGAGTTACTTTATACACTTGAATATTATGGGTATGAAAATGACAACATAGTGTTCCAGCAGGACAAGGACCCATTGAGATTGGTGAAGAAATGGTTCAATGACAATGAAGTAGAGGTGCTGGATTGGCCCCTACAGTCCCCAGACCCCAACCCAATCAAACACTTGTGTGTAGAGTTGAAATAAAAGCTGTATTCGTACCCAAGTGAGTCGACCAGTATAAACCAACTGTAACGGGGAGCCGGCGGCGCGCTTCCCCTCTGCCGTGCCGCCGGTCTCCCAGGAGTGCGCCGGAGCGAGGACGCAGGTTGCGTCCTCGTCTCCATGACGACACTCACAGGAGAGGGTCCGGCACACGCACTGATACAGCGCGTCCGGCGTCCTCGCCGCCCCCCTAGTAAACGAGCAGGCGGGGACATCTGAGCGCTGGTCTGGGCAACCAGCGCTCAGAACATTTATTATATACCTGGTTTTGGGTCATGTGGCGCTGGCCACGCCACATGACCAAATTTGGTGCATATTTGAGCGCTGGTCACGTTTGGCCAGCGCTCGGTATGCAAATGAGGTCATGTGACGCTGGCCCCGTCACATGACCCAGTGGAGGGCTATTTAAAGCCACTAGTTGTCCTCCCTAATCGCCTGTGATTAGCGTTACTACTTTGATCAGTGCTTGTGCGACCTTGTGTTTGATTGCTGTTTGACCCTGACCTTGGACTTGGACCTCTCTTTGCTTCACCCCCGGTATTGACGTTATCTCCTGTGTATGACCCGGCTTGCTCACTATTCTGATATTGTGTTTGTTTCGTCTGTGTTTGTCTCTCCAATTGTTCCCTGTTCCTCCCTGTGCACTTATACAGAGCAGGGACCGTCACCGTGGTTGTCCGCGGCCGCCTAGGGCCGACTGAGGCAAGCAGGGCGGGAGAGAACGGGGGGGTATTCAGTACAGGGCGCACCTTCCCTTGTCTCCCCCGTGATAGAATCACAGGCCATACTAAATGGAGCCGTTGCGAGTTCTCACGGATCATATAGGTGACATGGCTCAGATGATCCAGGATCTGGCCGAGAGAATCCAACACCAGGAGCAGCTGCAAACTGCACCCACAGCCGCTCCCTCCATTATTGAACCCCATATAAGGTTGCCCGAACGGTTTGTGGGTAACCGAAAAACTTTCCGTTCTTTCCAGGAAAGTTGTAAATTATATTTTCGTTTACGCCCACACTCCTCGGGTTCTGAGCAGCAGCGGGTAGGAATTATTATTTCCTTGCTGCAAGGGGATCCGCAGGAGTGGGCTTTCTCATTGCCATCTGACTCCCCAAGTCTGTTGTCTGTGGAGGCCTTTTTCCAGGCCTTAGGTCTTTTGTATGAAGAACCAGACTGGGCCACTGTAGCAGAAACTCAGCTCAGGAACATTCAGCAGGGAAACCGCCCAGTAGAGGATTACTGTGCAGAGTTCAGGAAGTGGTGTGTCTCCTCTGGGTGGAATGACCCAGCTTTGAGAAGCCAGTTTAGGGTGGGGCTGTCAGACCAACTCAAGGATCTTCTGGTTAGTTATCCTACTCCTGACTCCCTAGAGACGAGCATGACTTTAGCTATTAAGCTGGATCGACGGGTGAGAGAAAGACAGAGGGAACGATCAAGTACTCCTCAAGCTGTCGTCCTGCCTGAGTTTCCTCCTCTGAGTCCACCTCCTGCCAAGGTCCCGGAGTCCATGCAGTTAGGAGGTATCCTGAAAAACCAAAGACGTTTAAAGGGAGCCTGCTTCTACTGCGGTGAGGTGAACCACTGGCTCCAGCAGTGTCCAAAACTTCCGCCCTCTAGGAGATCTCCGGTGGGAAGTAAGGTAACCCCAGCAGTGGTAAGGAGAAAGATTTTAGTACCCATCTCCATTGCATATGATCAATTCAGGGGTTCTGGAAAGGCTTTTGTTGACTCTGGTTCTGCTGCTAATTTTATTAATTTTGATTTTGTACAGTCTGTGGGTTTACCGATGGTCCCTTTAAGGGAGGGTATTCAAATTATCGCCCTCGACTCCACCCCCCTAAATAATGGGAGGATCGAGTTCTGTACTCCTAGTGTGACCCTGACGGTTGGGATTTCGCATTCCGAAAAATGTGTTTTTTGGGTCTTAAAGAATTTACCTGCTGACCTAGTTCTTGGTTTACCTTGGTTGCAGGACCACAATCCTGTAATCAATTGGTCAACAGGTGAATTAGAAAAATGGGGGCTGAATTGTGACAAGTGTTGCAAATCTGTATTGCAGTTGGGAGGTACTACTGAGTCTCTTTTCTTACATCAACGATTTTTCGGACGTTTTCTCCATGTCCGAGACTGAGTTCCTCCCTCCTCACCGGCAATATGATTGTGCCATCGATATTATTGAGGGGTCCAAATATCCCAAGGGCTGTATCTATAATCTCTCTACTCCAGAGCGTCAGTCTATGAGGGATTATCTCAAGGAGAGTCTGGCCAAGGGTCACATCCGGCCTTCTGTTTCTCCCATGGGGGCAGGATTTTTCTTTGTCGGAAAAAAGGATGGAGGGTTGAGGCCCTGTATTGATTACAGGGAACTCAATAAAATTACTGTTAAAAACAGGTACCCGCTGCCCCTTATTCCTGATTTGTTGAATCAGGTTCAGGGTGCTTGTTGGTTTACGAAGCTAGATCTGAAGGGGGCGTACAACCTGATCAGAATCCGTGAGGGTGATGAATGGAAAACTGCCTTTAATACCCCGGAGGGTCATTATGAGTACCTAGTAATGCCCTTCGGGTTAAGTAATGCTCCTGCGGTGTTCCAAAATTTTGTCAATGACATTTTTAGACCATTTATTGGAAAATTTGTAATTGTCTATATTGATGACATCTTGATTTTTTCTACAGACTGGGAGAGTCACGTATCCCACACCAGGCAAGTGCTGGAGGTGTTGCGTGAGAACAAGTTGTTTGTCAAAGGGGAGAAGTGTATCTTTGGTGTTCAGGAAGTGACCTTTTTGGGATACATTCTCACCCCTTTTTCCTTCAAAATGGACCCGGGTAAGGTACAGGCCATTGTAGATTGGGTGCGACCTTCCTCTCTGAAGGCGCTCCAGCGATTTCTGGGTTTTACTAATTTCTATCGGAAATTTATCAAAAATTTTTCTGTTATAGCCAAACCCATTACGGATTTGACCCGCAAGGGAGCTGATTTAGTCAACTGGTCCCCTGCAGCTATTGAAGCTTTTGAAAAGCTAAAGCGGTTTTTTGTTGATGCTCCTGTGCTGATCCAGCCTGATCAAAATAAGCCGTTTGTAGTTGAGGTGGATGCATCTGAAGATGGTGTGGGGGCAGTACTGTCCCAGGGGTCTTCCACCTTAACTAATCTCAAGCCATGCGCCTTCTTCTCCCGCAAGTTCTCTCCTGCCGAGAGAAACTATGACATTGGTAATAGGGAGTTACTAGCAATCAAGTGGGCATTTGAGGAATGGCGTCATTTTTTAGAAGGGGCATTACACCGCATTACGGTCCTCACGGATCATAAGAATTTGATGTTTCTGGAATCTGCTAAGCGATTGAATCCCAGACAGGCGAGGTGGGCTTTGTTCTTTACTCGTTTTGACTTTTGTGTTACCTTCAGGCCCGGAAGCAAGAACATTAAGGCCGATGCCTTATCCCGAAGTTTCCAGGCGTATCAGCCTCCTGACGTCCCTCCTGAGCCCATCCTGCCAGCTGACATCATCGTAGCCGCTACCTCATCTGATCTCGCTTCTGAAATCTCGGCAGGACAACATCTTGCTCCCACTGGTACTCCCAATGACAAGTTATTTGTGCCAGCTCATTTGCGGTTGCGACTGCTGGGTGAGTGCCATAGCTCTGTTTTATGTGGACATCCTGGTATCAATGCCACCAAGGAGTTGGTCTCTAGGCAGTATTGGTGGTCGTCAATCTCCAGAGATGTTCAGGCTTTTGTAACTGCGTGCAATACTTGTGCCAGTCCAAGAATCCCAAGACTCGGCCTATGGGTGAGTTGCGTCCATTACCCATACCTGGTAGACCTTGGTCACATCTGTCCATGGACTTCATCACGGATTTGCCATGCTCTGAGGGTAAAACCGTGATTCTTGTAGTGGTGGACAGATTCAGCAAGATGTGTCACTTTATTCCTTTGTGTAAATTACCCTCTGCAAAGGTTTTGGCTTCCGTATTTATGGACCACATAGTTAAACTACACGGTGTTCCTGAGAATATTGTTTCTGACAGGGGGGTGCAGTTTGTGTCTAAATTCTGGAGGGCCTTCTGTAAGAAGATTGATATTTCCTTATCCTTTTCGTCAGCCTTTCATCCAGAGACCAATGGTCAGACTGAACGTCTTAATCAGTCCGTTGAGCAATATCTCAGATGTTATGTTGCTGATAACCAGCATGTGTGGGCCAGATTCCTGTCTCTGGCCGAGTTCGCGATTAATAACCGTGTGAATTCGTCTTCTGGGGTATCGCCGTTTTTCTGCAACATGGGGTTTCATCCGCGCTTTGGCTCCTTTTCTCCAGCTGTTTCGGCGGTCCCAGAGGCCAATGCTCTCTCTCAGGAACTGTGCACAGTTTGGGCACAGGTTCAGTCGAACCTGGAAAGAGCCCAAAGGATTCAAAAAACTAAGGCCGATAAGAAACGTTCTAAGGGTGTGAATTTCAAGGTGGGGGACATGGTATGGTTGTCAACTAAAAATCTACGTATGAAAGTACCATCCTATAAGTTTGCGCCTCGCTTCATTGGTCCGTACAGGATCACCAAGGTGATCAATCCGGTGTCGTTTGAATTGTGTTTACCTGACTCCCTTCGTGTTCACAATGTTTTTCATATGTCTTTGCTTAAGCGTTATGTTGCTCCCGCTGGTCCAGAGGAACTGCCCCCGCCTCCGGTCGAGGTGGAGGGACAAGTGGAGCACGAGATTCATAGAATCATTGACGTTAGGAAAGTCCGGAATTCCTTCCAGTACCTTGTACACTGGAGGGGATTTGGGCCTGAGGACAGATCTTGGGTACCGCTGAGCAGGATGCATGCAGAAGCACTTGTTAGGAGTTTTCATCGACAGCATCCTGAAAAGCCGGTTCCTCCAGCTAAGGGTCCGGTGGCCCCTCGTGAAGGGGGGGTACTGTAACGGGGAGCCGGCGGCGCGCTTCCCCTCTGCCGTGCCGCCGGTCTCCCAGGAGTGCGCCGGAGCGAGGACGCAGGTTGCGTCCTCGTCTCCATGACGACACTCACAGGAGAGGGTCCGGCACACGCACTGATACAGCGCGTCCGGCGTCCTCCCCGCTGCCCTAGTAAACGAGCAGGCGGGGACATCTGAGCGCTGGTCTGGGCAACCAGCGCTCAGAACATTTATTATATACCTGGTTTTGGGTCATGTGGCGCTGGCCACGCCACATGACCAAATTTGGTGCATATTTGAGCGCTGGTCACGTTTGGCCAGCGCTCGGTATGCAAATGAGGTCATGTGACGCTGGCCCCGTCACATGACCCAGTGGAGGGCTATTTAAAGCCACTAGTTGTCCTCCCTAATCGCCTGTGATTACCGTTACTACTTTGATCAGTGCTTGTGCGACCTTGTGTTTGATTGCTGTTTGACCCTGACCTTGGACTTGGACTTCGACCTCTCTTTGCTTCACCCCCGTTATTGACGTTATCTCCTGTGTATGACCCGGCTTGCTCACTATTCTGATATTGTGTTTGTTTCGTCTGTGTTTGTCTCTCCAATTGTTCCCTGTTCTTCCCTGTGCACTTATACAGAGCAGGGACCGTCACCGTGGTTGTCCGCGGCCGCCTAGGGCCGACTGAGGCAAGCAGGGCGGGAGAGAACGGGGGGGTATTCAGTACAGGGCGCACCTTCCCTTGTCTCCCCCGTGACACCAACATTGGGAATGTGTAGAAGAGACCTGGGAACAGATTTCGGTCGAGATATGCATGAATCTGATCAAGATCGTGCCCAGAAGGATTCAGGCAGTGTTGAAAGCCAAAGGTGGATTTACAAAATACTAACAAATAATACAAATTTAAATTTAGAATTGAGGAAGCAAGACAGTTACAATGCAGTTGCTATGTATAAATATATCAGAGGTAAGTACAGAGATCTCTCCCATCATCTATTTATCCCGAGGACTGTGACTGTGACGAGGGGGCATCCTCTGCGTCTGCAGGAAAGAAGGTTTGTACATAAACATAGAAGAGGATTCTTTACTGTAAGAGCAGTGAGACTATGGAACTCTCTGCCTGAGGAGGTGGTGATGGTAAGTTCACTAAGAGAGTTCAAGAAGGGCCTGGATGTATTTCTGGAGGGTAATAATATTACAGGTTATAGTTACTAGAGATGGGTCGTTGATCCAGGGAGTTATTCTGATTGCCTGACTGGAGTTGGGAAGGAATTTTTCCCCCTAAAGTGAGGAAAATTGGCTTCTACCTCACAGGGTTTTTTTGCCTTCCCCTGGATCAACTTGTAGGAAAACAGGCTGAACTGGATGGACAGATGTCTTTTTTCGGCCTTACAAACTATGTTACTATGTTACTATGTTACTATGTTACATGACAAGAATCTGCATAACTAATCATATGTTCATATAGTTGCAAGTCCAATTTATGTATGAGATCGCCAAGATAATTGTCTATAAAATGATGGTATTTCACAGGTGCCTGTTACCCTGGAGCTGAATTAATACCAGGTTTACTGTTGATGACGTGTCTTCCCTTGATAGGTAGATCTATTTTCCAACATGTATTTTAACTTTTATGCCATTCTTTTGACAAAGGGCCTGGGTGCCCAAAACGTGTCAAGAAGGTTTTTTTTATTGCTTGAGTGTTTTTTTTCCTTTTAATAAAATGACCAGTTTGGAATACGGCAGTGCGTTTTTTTTTCACATTTGGATTCAAGAGTCTCTGCTCACCATGACATGCTGACAGCCTTGTGGACATTGTGGTTCCCTGATGAAGCTAATAAGGGGGAGATTCCCCATATTGTGTTTCTTTTTGTATAAAATGATGGTAGTCACATTTGGAGCTGTAGTGGATGGTGAAATATGGAGCCTGAAAGTCAAAAGTTCAAAACGTTGTTATCATTTTGCTCGTCAATTTATATATTTGTATAGGTCAATCATGTCTCTGCTTAGACTTCTCTTCTCAAGACCAAATAATTTTAATTCTTTCAATCTTTCCTTATAAATAAGGCCCTCGATGTTGCTTATCAGTTTAGTTGTTCTACTTTGTACATTTTCCAGCTCCAGCATATCCTTTCTATGGACTGGTGCCCAGAACTAAACTGCATATTTCAGATGAGGTCACACCAAAGCTTTGTAAAGCAGTAGTTAGAGATGAGCGAATTGAAGCTGACGAAGTGGAATTCGATCCGAATTTCAGAAATTATTCGATTTACACTGAATCCGAATTTCCTGACGATTCGTGGTAATGAATCGCATTTTTTTCCCTAAAATAGCTGCTGCACGTGTTAGGACATGGAGCAAGGAACTGTGAGAACGAGGGATCGCCCACAATGCCATGCATGCAGCCAATAAGCAGCTAGCCAGCCCTGTGATGTCACATCCCTATAAATAGCCTCAGCCATCTTGGATTCTGCCATTCTACAGTGAACTTAGTGCAGGGAAAGACGTTAGCTAGGGAAAGTGGTAGAAAAGCTTATTAAATGTATATAAAGTATTGAAGCAGAACAGGGTTCAATAGGGGTGTTTAGAGACAGGATAATAGGAAAAATCCTATTACACCTTGGTGCAGTGACTGGGATTCAAAATAGCCATGATACAGCTGCTCATTTCAGGTTTGCAATAGATCATACCTCTGTAATTCTGATTATTGGGATCTTATTAACCCTTGTGCGCTGTAGTTACATTTAGTAAAGCCCCTTTGTTGTTCATTAGTGTTGGAAAAGAGAAAAGGTGTTGTGTGGTGAAGTGGGATAACTACTGCCCTTTGTAGCGTGTATTAGTGGCAAAACAAGTTTTATTTGGCGTATAGCGCTGCAGTGACATTTACTAAAGCCTTTTTTTTATTAGTGGTGTAAAAAAAGAAAAGGCTTATTAGCTGTTGTGTGCTGAAGTGGGAAAATGACAGCCCTTTGTAGTGTGTATTAGTGGCAAAAAAAAGGTTTATTTGGCGTACAGCGTCTAAGTTATATTTTGTAAAGCCTTGTATTATTTATTAGTGGTGGATAAAAAGACTTATTAGCCGTTGTGTGGTGAATTGGGAGTATTACAGCTCTTTGTAGCGTGGCAAAAAAAGGTTTTATTTGGCATACAGCGCCGAAGTTATATTTTGTAAAGCCTTTTATCGTTTATTAGTGATGGAAAAAAATATTTATTATAAAATATTATTTATTGTGTGGTGAAGTGGGAAAATTACAGCCCATTGTAGCGTGTATTAGTGGCAAAAACAGTTTTATTCAGCGTCTACATTTATTCAGCAGTTACATTTCATAAAGCCTCTTATCGTTTATTTGTGGTGGAAAAAAAGGCTTACAGCCCTCTGTAGCGT
>ONZH01005230.1:0-22104 GCA_900303285.1 Rhinella marina
TTCACCGTTTTTTGGTGCATATAGCTTTCATCCGCAGTTTGGCACATTTTCTGGTTCTGATACTTCTGGTATTCCTGAGGAAAAACATTTTTCGTCATCATTGTCATCTATATGGCGGAAAATTCAAAATAACTTGATAAATATGGGTAACAAGTACAAACGTGTGGCTGACAGGAAACGTATGAATGGTCCGGACCTAAGTGTGGGTGATTCTGTGTGGTTGTCTACTAGGAACATTAAGTTTAAAGTTCCTTCTTGGAAGTTGGGTCCAAGATTTATTGGCCCATATAAGATCACGGCCATTATTAATCATGTAGCATTTTGTCTTGAACTTCCTCAGGCTCTGAAAATCCATAAGGTGTTTCACAGATCTTTGTTGAAGAGATATGTTGAACCTCTGGAGCCATCTCTCTTGCCACCCGCGCCTGTCTTGGTGGATGGTAATTTGGAGTTCCAGATTGTCAAGATAATTTATTCTCGAGTTCTCCGTGGGACTCTTCAAAATCTTGTTCATTGGAAGGGTTATGGACCAGAGAAGAGGACGTGGGTACCGGCATCTGACGTGAATACCAGTCGTTTGGTGAAAGCCTTTCACAGGTCTCATCCTGATAAAGTTGGTCCTGGGTGCCCGAAAGGTCACCCGTAAAAGGGGTAATGTCACGAACGTACTTGCGTCGGGTTGCAGGCGTTTGGCTAGACTTTCAAAAGTGACATAATTTGACATGTTTTCCTCTTGGTTTGGTTGCTGTTTACCACACCCCTTTTCCCTCAGCTGTTGTCGATGTGGTAATTATCTTTTCCCTATTTACCCCTTCCTCTCCCAGTATTCCTTGCGGTTTATACTTTCTGCTGTCAGTGTTGTGTTTGGTGTGGATCTTGGCTGAGATCCGGTTGCTGCAATATCTGCATTAAGATAAGTGTCATTTTTCCTATTGTGTTTATCCTACGTTTCCGTTTTGGTTTTGCCTTCTGGAGTTTCCTGTTCGTCCGTCCTTTTGGAGGAACAGGTTTACTCTTTCTCCTGTCACTAGCTGCAGGGTTGTACACGGTCAGTTTGTTATTAGGTTTCCTGTGCATGAACTCTCCTACCACTAAAGCCTGTTCATACTGGTAGTCAGCCAGGGACTAGTTTCAGGGATTCCTGCAGGAGGTGACCATTTCCATTGTTTGGTCTTTTCTACAGATGAGTGAGCATGCTCGTCCGAGCTTGGTGCTCGTTCGAGTATTACGGTACTCGTAAGTGCTCGCTGCTCGGACGAGTATCTCGCCATGCTCGAGGAAATGGCAACTTCTGCATTGTGCATTTTTGGCGCCTATAAACTCAGCCAATCACAAGCCAGGAGACTCTGCGGTACACCCAGCATCACGTGGGGCCCTTACATGTCGATAGCAGGGGTTGGCTGGCCTGATCAGGTGACCCTGGAATATACTAGTGACTGCCCACGGTGCTCGGCTCAGATGCTGTCTGGATGTCGTTAGGGATAGAGCTGCTGCGTTTCAGGGAGAGTGTTAGGGCCTGCATTTAGTTCTTTGTTAGGCAGGAGTGATCTTAAAAGAACCCAACAGCCCTTCTAAGGGCTACAAGACATTTTTTTTGTCTCCTGGCTTGGCTGGCTGGCTGGCACTAGTAGTGCAGCTATCGCCTTATATAACCCTTTTTTTTATTGTTATATCTCAGTGATACAAATCCATTTCATACAGCAGTGTGGAACCATTCTGTGCGTCACAGTTAAGCTGTCCACTCACTACAATCCGTATTTTCTGTCCAGGTGACACATTCTGTGCGTCACTTAATCAAACAAGGTCTTTTGCTCTCACTTATATAGCTTGATCCCAAAAATCTCTGTGCGACATTTGTCTGGGTCGCAGTCAAAATAGCCACCGTCAGCAGGGTGTGAGTTAGGTCTACGATAGTTTCTGCACGTCACGTTCCAAAAAAAAACAAACTAAAAAAATATATAAAAAAAATATATATATAAAAAAATAGTTTTTTTGTTGTTTTATCTCAGTGATACGAATCCATTTCACACAGCTGCATGGAACCATTCTGTGTGTCACAGTTCAGCTGTCCACTCACTACAATCCGTATTTTCTGTCCAGGTGACACTTTCTGTACGTCACTTAATCCAACAAGATATTTTGCTCTCACGTATATAGCTTGATCACAAAAATCTCTGTGCGACATTTGTCTGGGTCGCAGTCAAAATAGCCACTGTCAGCAGGGTGTGAGTTAGCTCTACAATAGTTTCTGCACGTCACATTCCAAGAAAAACAAAACTAAAAAAAAATATAAAAAAATATATATATATATATAAAAAAATAGTTTTTTGTTGTTTTATCTCAGTGATACGAATCCATTTCACACAGCTGCGTGGAACCATTCTGTGTGTAACAGTTCAGCTGTCCACTCACTACAATCCTTATTTTCTGTCCAGGTGACACTTTCTGTACGTCACTTAATCCAACAAGTTCTTTTGCTCTCACTTATATAACTTGATCACAAAAATCTCTGTGCGACATTTGTCTGGGTCGCAGTCAAAATAGCCACCATCAGCAGGGTGTGAGTTAGGTCTACAATAGTTTCTGCACGTCACGTTCCAAAAAAAACAAAACTAGAAAAATTCATTTCACACAGCTGCGTGGAACCATTCTGTGTGTCACAGTTCAGCTGTCCACTCACTACAATCCGTATTTTCTGTCCAGGTGACACTTTCTGTACGTCACTTAATTAAACCAGACTGAACAAGTTTGTGGGTTTCAGTACAGCAGGCACATTTTTTTTTGTTTTTTTATATAATACACTTATATACAGAAAATGTTGAACCCCAGGGCTAAGGGTCGAGGACGAGGGTGTGGGCGTGGGCGTGGGCATTCAATTACTGCAGGGGGCAGACGCCTTGGTCCTGGGCAGGGTGAGACAGTACCTGCTGATGAGGGAGCAGGGGAACGCCGCAGAGCTACACTCCCTAGCTTCATGTCTCAACTTACAGGGACACGTGGTAGAGGACTGTTGAAACCACAACAGTGCAAACAGCTAATGTTGTGGATTGCGGACAATGCTTCAAGTAATTTGTCCACTAATCAGTCTTCCACGCAGTCCACCCACGTTACTCAAGAGAGAACTCCTCTGGCTCCTCCACCTCAACCTCCTTCCCCCCAGTCTGCCCCCTCCCAGGAAAATTTGGAATGCAATCCGGCATACTCTCAGGAACTGTTTTCTGGACCCTTTCCAGAGTCACAAACCACTTCTCAGGTTGCTGCTGACCTCGTTCCCGATGCCCAAGTTTTCCAACTGTCGCAGTCTGTGGGTGATGATGATGATGATGACAATGTTGACTTAGTGGAAGAAGTTTGTAAAGAGGTGTCGGACGATGAGGAGACACGGTTGTCAGACAGTGGTGAAGTTGTTGTCAGGGCAGGAAGTCCGAGGGGGGAGCAGACTGAGGAATCGGAGGATGACGAGGTGACTGACCCAAGCTGGGTTGATAAGCCGAGTGAAGACAGTGCTTCTGAGTCAGAGGCGAGTGCTGCACCAGAACAGGTTGGAAGAGGGAGAAGCAGGGCCAGAGCTGGTGCATCAGCAGCAACTGTTTCACGTAGTGAAGCTCCCGTGGCGAGGCCTAGATGTTCGCAAGTCTGGAGGTTGTTTAAAGAAAGTGAGGATGACCGACGGACTGTGGTGTGCAACCTCTGCCACACCAGGATCAGCAGGGGTGCCACCACTACTAGCCTAACCACCAGCAGCATGCGCAGGCATATGAGTGCTAAACACCCCACTCAATGGAACCAAGGCCGTTCACCACCTCCTGCGGGTCACACCACTGCTCCTTCCCCTGTGTCACTCGCTGCCTCTGCTAGTCAACCCCTTGCGTCACTAGCTGCCTCTGCTAGTCAACCCCCTGCCCAGGACCCCGGCACGAGCGCCTCCCGCTGGAAAACCACACCTTTGCCTCCACAATCCTCCACAGTGTCCACCAATGTGTCCCAGCGCAGCGTTCAGCTGTCTTTACAGCAGACGCTGGAGCGCAAGAGGAAATACAGTTCCACCCACCCACATGCCCAAGCCCTCAACATCCACATCTCCAAATTGCTGAGCCTGGAGATGCTGCCCTATAGGCTGGTAGAGACCGAGGCCTTTCGCAATCTCATGGCGGTTGCTGCCCTTCGGTATTCGGTCCCCAGCCGCCACTATTTTTCCCGATGTGCCATCCCAGCCCTACACCAGCACGTGTCAGAGAACATCATTCGTGCCCTGACGAACGCTGTTTCTGAGAAGGTCCACCTAACCACGGACACGTGGACAAGTGCTGCCGGGCAGGGACACTATATCTCACTGACGGCACATTGGGTTTACTTGGTGGAGGCTGGGACCGAGACTTACCCTGGGGCCGCTCATGTACTGCCCACACCGAGGATTGCGGGGCCTACCTCGGTCACGGTCTCTCAGACGAACTATGCCTCCTCCTCCGACCCCTCCTCCTCCTCCTCCACCGAATTACCATCCGTGGGCACAGCGTCTTCAGTCGGTAGCTCTAGGCGCAGCAGCAGTGCCGTGGGTAAACGCCAGCAGGTGGTGCTCAAACTGCTGAGCTTAGGTGACAAAAGGCACACCGCCCAAGAGCTGTTACAGGGCATCACGGCGCAGACTGATCTGTGGCTGGCACCGCTGAACCTCAAGCCAGGCATGGTTGTGTGTGACAACGGGCGTAACCTGGTGGCGGCTCTGCAACTCGGCAGACTGACACATGTGCCATGCCTGGCCCACGTGTTCAATCTAATAGTTCAGCGGTTCCTCAAGACATACCCCAATCTGTCTGATTTGCTCACCAAGGTGCGCTGCATCTGTGCGCATTTACGCAAGTCGACCACAGATGCTGCCACTCTCAGGGCAGCGCAGCGCCGCCTACAACTGCCCGCTCACCGACTGTTGTGCGACGTGCCCACGAGATGGAATTCAAAATTAAACATGTTATCCAGAGTTTACCAGCAGCGCAGAGTGATTGTAGACTGCCAGATGTCAACTTCCACCAGAACTGGTAGTCAGGTCACTCAGATTCCTCAAGTCTACAATGAGGAGTGGACGTGGATGTCTGATATCTGCCAGGTGTTGAGCAACTTTGAGGAGTCAACACAGATGGTCAGCGGCGATGCCGCCATTATCAGCCTCACCATCCCGCTGCTTTGCCTGTTGAAAAACTCACTGCTCAGCATCAAGTCGGATGCTTTGCGCTTGTCACAAGAGACGGTGGAGGAAGATACGTCGCTTGATAGCCAGAGCACCCTCCGGTCTGTTTCTCAGCGCGTATCGGAGGAGGGGGATGAGGAGGAAGAGGAGGAGAATGTCTGCGAGACAGTAGAGGGTACCAGTGCTCAGTCCTTCTTAACTCTTGAGCGTGTATGGGCTGAAGAGGAGGAGGAGGAAATGGAGAGTCAGGCCAGTGAGGAGAGGGAATTCTTGCGTGTTAGGACTCTGGTGCACATGGCAGACTTCATGTTAGGCTGCCTATCCCATGACTCTTGCGTTAGAAGAATTTTTTCCAACACAGATTACTGGGTGTTCACTCTCCTGGACCCATGGTACAAGCAGAACATTTCCACTCTCATCCCTGCAGAGGAAAGGAGTATGAGAGGGAATAGGTATCAACAGGCCCTGGTGCACAAGCTGAAACAATTCTTCCCATCTGACGCCGCTAGCGGCAGAGGGCATGGTTCTGTGGGCCAAGTAGCGGGGGAGAGGAGGCGAGCAGGCAGCTTGTTGAGCACTGGCAGGGGAACGCTCTCCAAGGCCTTTGCCAGTTTTATGTCACCCCAGCAAGACACTGTCACCTGTCCCCAGTCTAGGCAGAGTAGGGGGGAGCTGTACAGAAAGATGGTGAGGGAGTACCTAGCTGACCATACCAACTTCCGTAGCGATCACTCTGATCTATTCAACTACTGGGTTTCAAAGCTGGACACGTGGCCTGAACTGGCGCTGTATGCCTTGGAGATGCTGGCCTGCCCTGCCGCTAGCGTTCTGTCAGAGCGGGTATTCAGTGCAGCTGGTGGCGTCATCACCGATAAGCGTACACGCCTGTCAACTGACAGCGCTGACATGCTGACGCTTATTAAAATGAACAAAGCCTGGATTTCACCGGAATTCAAATCTCCTCCGGGGGAAAGCAGCTAAAGATTTAAATAACTTATGTATCCGATTCCTCCTCTCTACTCCTCCTACTCCTCCTCCTTGTCGTCTTTGCCTAACGCTGACCAAAAAAACGCCATTTTTTAGAGGTCCAACTGGCACTCTTTTACCACAATTTTTCAGGAGGGCCCCCTACAGGCCCTCTCTTCAAACTATTTTTCCGGAGGTCAACCTACAGACCCTCTCTCCCAACAATTTTTCCAGAGGTCCACCTACAGGCCCTCTCTCCAAACAATTTTTCCGGAGGTCCACCTACAGGCCCTCTCTCTAAATAATTTTTTAGGAGGTCCACCTACAGGCCCTCTCTCCAGACAATTTTTCCGGAGGTCCACCTACAGGCCCTCCGTCTAAATAATTTTTCTGGAGGTCCACCTACAGGCCCTCTCTCCAAACAATTTTTCCAGAGGTCCACCTACAGGCCCTCTCTCCAAACAATTTTTCCGGAGGTCCACCTACAGGCCCTCCGTCTAAATAATTTTTCTGGAGGTCCACCTACAGGCCCTCTCTCCAAACAATTTTTCCAGAGGTCCACCTACAGGCCCAATCTCCAAACAATTTTTCCGGAGGTCCACCTACAGGCCCTCTCTCCAAACAATTTTTTCCGAGGTCCACCTACTGGCCCTCTCTCCAAATAATTTTTCCCGAGGTCCACCTACAGGCCCTCTCTCCAAACAATTTTTCCAGAGGTCCACCTACAGGCCCTCTCTCCAAACAATTTTTCCGGAGGTCCACCTACAGGCCCTCTCTCCAAACAATTTTTCCTATCTTTCTCTCTCTCCAAACTATTTTTCCGGATAGCTGCCATATACGGTATTAAACTAAGAAGAATGCATAGAACACATGCCACACTCGATCGAGCTCATAATTTACAACTGTACCGGTTGATGCTAAATTTTTAAGTTGGGGTCCTGCGTCGTCATTCGAACTCCATCCGGCTGTTGTCACCACCACACACGCTAGCCCAGGGGGCACTCCTCTGGCTCTTCCAGCTCAACCTTTTTCCCCCCAGCCTGCCCTCCACCTACAGGCCCTCTCTCCAAACAATTTACGTTTTTTTCCTGTCTTTCTCTCTCTCCAAACTATTTTTCCGGATAGGTGCCATATACGGTATTAAACTGCGTAGTATACATAGAACACATACCACACTTGATCAATTTTATAATTGATAATTGTTCCGGTTGATGCTAAATTTTTAAGTTGGGATCCTGCATCGTCATTCAAACTCCATCCGGCTGTTGTCACCACCACACACGCTAGCCCAGGGGGCACTCCTCTGGCTCTTCCAGCTCAACCTCCTTCCACCCACCTACAGGCCCTCTCTCCAAACAATTTACCCGGGTAGGGGACGTATTAGATATTGTACTGATTTTTATTTGGTTCTTCTTTTAATTGCCTCCTGCGATAGACAGGAATCAAACCCGGGTCAACTGCTTGGGAAGCAGCTATGCTCACCACTTTACCACCAACAGCCAAAGCAACTGATAAGAACAGATACTAAACTTGATGTCAGACAACATTTCCACAATCGATAACCCAAAATGGGTCCGCCGTCGAGCCCGGCGTTCGGCCACCCTGAACATTTAACATACTCTGACCGAGTCTGACCCTGGGGCCGCTCATGTACTGCCCACTTGGAGGATGCTTCACCTCCTGCTACCTCAGTCTAACTCGGTCACTCTGTTGTCACCGCCATGCTGCGTCTGGCTAAATTTTTGGGTGGCTCACCTGCTACCTCATGTAACTTGGTCACTTGTTGGTGTCACCGCCATGCTGTGTCAGGCTTATGCCTGCATCGTGTGGCTGGGGATAGGAGAGCAGTGCCAGCATGGGCATGGGTGATGGACCTTCGTTGCACCTAGTTGGGTGCTTCCCTATATATTCCCACCATGCCAGCCATGGGTTGTACATTAACTAATAACAGGGAAACAAATAAAATATTTTACAGAAGGGTCAACTACAGACACTCCTAAACAATTTTACATGAGGGAGTGTCTCCCCGTCTGCCATCGTGTTCGGTCAGGCTGTCAGTATGTACACCACCTCTGTCGTCCGCAGAAGCGGCCACTATGAGGAAGGCCACGGCGAGAACATCCCCTTTTCAATTGAGAGCAAGTGTAGAATTGTAGGAGGATGACACTTTTCTTCCGCAGTGGATTCACCTTACCCTTTATCATTGCCAGACAACAGTTAGTGAAAAAGTAATTGGCAATGATGAAGAAAATGTAACGGTGCAGTGGACCGTCTGTGACGCAAAACCTATATATTCCCACCATGCCAGCCATGGGTTGTACATTAACTAATAACAGGGAAAACAAATAAAATATTTTACATAAGGGTCAACTACAGACACTCCTAAACTATTTTTTAGGAGGGTCAACTTCGGACACTCCAAAACAAATTTTTTGGAGGCTCGCTTACAGACATTTGACTGCTACCTCAATCTAACTTGGTCACTTGTTGGTGTCACTACTCTGTCACCATGATGTGTCAGGCTTATGCCTGCGTCGTGGGGAGGGGGATAGCACAGCAGTGCCAGCATGAGCAGTGGTGTCACCTGCAGGCGGTGATGGACCTTTGTTGCACCTAGTTGGGTGCTTCCCTAACATGTGATGGGTATTTGCCTCGTCTTTCTTGGTCTTGGTGAGCACAATTGCCATGAGGGTAACCACCAGGCTGTTGCCTGAGAATTTGGGGTAATGGTGGGATTAGGCAGCCTCAGAGGCATCCATGCATGCTGCCCCTGCTGTTTCCTGTCCATTTCCGTGGTGTTTCCATCATTTTCTGAGGTTTCCAGGTTTTCACCCAGCCTTTCCTAGGCAGAGCCTTGGTCCCCTGCAAAAATGCTCGAGTCTCCCATTGACTTCAATGGGGTTCGTTATTCGAAACGAGCACCCGAGCATCGGGAAAAGTTCGACTCGAATAACGAGCACCTGAGCATTTTAGTGCTCGCTCATCTCTAGTCTTTTCCCTTCTCTCTTACGCTTGGTGTAGCTATACCCTCCACACCAGAGCGTGACAGGATATCCTTTAATCTCATACACAAACAACAAATGAAATAGACAAAATTGATTGGTAAGAAGCCAGGTAATTCTGCTGCTATATATATCTATATCTATATATACACATAAAATGACAAAAAATGGACAGCACCTCCTACAGGTGAGAGTCAGGTGCAAGCTACCTGCTGGCTAATTAAATACTAAACAGAAAATGGCAGCAGCACTAGATGAGCCATGAGACATAAAATGAACATGAAATGAACATATGAAGAAGCAAAAAAGCATAACTGCTATGTAGATAAAATGGAAGCTCTTAGCGCATATAAATGATCATAAATATGTCGGGCTCATCCACCAACGATCAAGGTGGCTTCCAATCGGATGAGTCCTACACTAACACTGACCTGCATCCTACAAAAACCGGCAGGCCCATATCAGGAGAACAGCATACCTGGTCAGAAGCTGCACCAATGTGAACAGGAGTGCTAAATTCCCAGAGGAGGCCAGGCCTCCTCTATATATACACATAAAATGACAAAAAATGGACAGCACCTCCTACAGGTGAGAGTCAGGTGCAAGCTACCTGCTGGCTAATTAAATACTAAACAGAAAATGGCAGCAGCACTAGATGAGCCATGAGACATAAAATGAACATGAAATGAACATATGAAGAAGCAAAAAAGCATAACTGCTATGTAGATAAAATGGAAGCTCTTAGCGCATATAAATGATCATAAATATGTCGGGCTCATCCACCAACGATCAAGGTGGCTTCCAATCGGATGAGTCCTACACTAACACTGACCTGCATCCTACAAAAACCGGCAGGCCCATATCAGGAGAACAGCATACCTGGTCAGAAGCTGCACCAATGTGAACAGGAGTGCTAAATTCGTTCGTTGGTGGATGAGCCCCATTTTCTGTTTAGTATATCTATATATATCTATATATATCTATATATATCTATATATATATATATATATATATATATATATATATATATATATATATAGCTTTTTTCAGGGGCAGTACATGCTGTAGCAAAAAAAAAAAAAAAAAAAACAAAAAAAGCTCATATTAACTTGTTCCATCCTCTGCTTTGCAGTTCTGATCTTTCACTAAATAAAATTTAGTTTCCCCTCTTTGACTGCCCAAACAGTTGACGGCACTGCACAGCTGAGATGAGCTACTGCTCTGGAGCTTACCGCAGCCTACAGCCAGCAGACGTTCTTACAGTAATAACAGAAGAACCAGCGCTTGTAGCAAGAACAATAGCAATATTTCTTTTCATTATACTATGCTAAATCTGTAGTGCCTTTGCTTGACTTTTTTCCTGTAATAATATGTCTGAAATGAAATTCTACTACTGCTTCTAATGCTAATAATGAAATTCTCATTATTAGAATTATTATTATAGCAATGCTGGTAATAACTGTAAAGAACTGGAAAAAATATATAATGTAAATTGAATATTATGGATATGATTAAAATTGCATATATATCTGCACACAATTATACTTATATATAATTATTCTATATTATACTAATGTATAATTATATATTATGTATATAAGCATAATATACACCACAGGATAATTGCTATGAAACATTACAATACAATCCACCAGCAGTTAAACCTGTCTTGTTAAATAAATATCATCCACAGTTAATACAGCATGTATATAGAAGACAGGTAATGGTGAAGCTGTGTGCAAGGACCCTATATAGCTGCACATGTAGGACGTCCATGTGTCGTACTATGGTGCCTCTGCAACATACCACATTTCCCCCTAGAATTAATGCTTTTAATGATTAAGTAATATTCTGATATAATATCAGATCTACAGCTGAGGTGGGAGAGTCTGTCCATAGGACAACAATCAGTCGAACACTTCACAAATCTGGCCTTTATGGAAGAGTGGCAAGAAGAAAGCCATTTCTCAAAGATTTACATAAAAAGTCTTGTTTACAGTTTGCCACAAGCCACCTGGGAGACATACCAAACATGTGGAAGAAGGTGCTCTGGTCAGATGAAACCAAAATCCAACTTTTTGGAATCAATCCAAAACTATATGTTTGGCGTAAAAGCAACACAGCTCATCACCCTGAACACACCATCCCCACTGTGAAACATGGTGGTGGCAGCATCATGGTTTGGGCCTGCTTTTCATCAGCAGGGACAGGAAGATGGTTAAAATTGATGGGAAGATGGATGGAGCCAAATACAGGACCATTCTGGATGAAAACCTGTGGGCATCTGCAAAAGACCTGAGACTAGGACGGAGATTTATCTCCCAAGAAGACAATGATCCCAAACATAAAGCAAAATCTACAATGGAATGGTTCAAAAATAAACGTATCCAGGTCTTAGAATAGCCAAGTCAAAGTCCAGACCTGAATCCAATTGAGAATATGTGGAAAGAGCTGAAAACTGCTGTTCACAAACGCTCTCCATCCAACCTCAAAGAGCTCGAGCTGTTTTGCAAGGAAGAATGGGCAAGAATTTCAGTCTCTAGATGTGCAAAACTGATAGAGACATACCCCAAGCGACTTGCAGCTGTAATCGCAGCAAAAGGTGGCGCAACAAAGTATTAATGCAAGGGGGCCGAAAAATGCACACCCCACTTTTCAGTTTTATTATTACAAAAAAAGTTTAAATGATCCAATAAATTTCGTTCCACTTCACAATTGTGACCCACTTGTTGTTGATTCTTCACCAAAAATTTTAAATGTTATATCTTTTTGTTTGAAGCCTGAAATGTGGCAAAAGGTTGAAAAGTTCCAGGGGGCCAAATACTTTTGCAAGGCACTGTATTTGCTGCCCATACTTAACCATTTGGGATATACATAATGCATAAGAGAGAATAAGTGTTTTGAAAATATGTCACAACATTGAACTCTTTATCATTAAATTAACCCTTTGCAGTGATCCACTTTGTCACTGCACTACTATACAAATCACTAGTTGGATCACACATGGAGCACTGTGTAACTATTTAGGCACTTGTGTATTAGAAGGAATTTTAGCACCTGAATTTTGATATCAGTACACTGGGTGGGTAGACTGAAATACCCAGAAAAACTGTCATACCTGGGTTTTGACAAAAGAAAGTTCATATCAATATTATTACTACAAATGAACAAAAAATGGTTCATCACAAATTAGTGTGAATCTTGCCTGTCTGGGGCTTTTCCTTGACTATCAAAAGAAGCTTTCTAATGCAAATGAACTGTTTTCAAGGGTCTCCTAATGTACGTAGAATACTCCTCCTTTAGTTATCTAGCGACAGTTGTGTCTATCCTTATCTTTTCTCATGGCTCAACATATCCTGAGATTTGTTGCATGAGATGGCCAAGTTGTTATATCCCCTTCTAGACATTTGACATACATGTATGCCATAATGGCAGAAAGAGATCATAGAGCAGGCTCAGGAACTGGGCACTCTTATACATGGCAAGTGCTGGCTGTATTATACAGCTGACATTGTCTTGTAGTACCGTAACTGATACATCAACTCTGACCCCAAATATCTGATATACCAAAAATAGTTTATACGAAAGCTCCTAACTTAGGAATCAAAATCGCCCCTACAGTTAGAAATATTAAAACACAAAAAACCACCAATTGGCTAACACCAAAAGGTTTTTTCCGCTGCGGAAGCTGTAATAACTGCAAGATCACAAAATTTCCCAGAAAGACAACAGAAATCCAATCAACAACCAATAAACACACCCAAACAATTAAAGACCACATGACCTGCAACTCTACCGATGTCATATACCTAATCCAGTGCCCGTGTAAAAAACAATATATTGGTAGGACTAAACGAACATTCAAAAAACGCATTACAGAACACATCAATAATATAAAAAAGGGGTATGAGCTACATTCGTTATCCAAACACTTTAAGGAAGCTCACAATAAAGACCCATCTTTACTCACTTTTTCAGCTCTGGAGAGAGTTCCTCGACCATGGAGAGGAGGGAATCATGTACAAAACATGTCTAGAATTGAGTCGAGGAGAATCTTCGAATTCAATACAATGATCCCAAAAGGCCTAAATGCAGAGATGGAGATCTTTGGCTTCTTATAGACACCAGATGAATTGGGCTGGGTGCCCTGCGGGGATGAGTGATCAGGGTCGGGCTGTTTTTACCAGCACCCTGACCCCCCTCCCCGTGAGGCCCCCAACCCTCCCCTACTTGATATATCCTAGAAGACAAAAAGACTTGAAATCACTGGAAAAGCAATCTTTTAAAACAAAAACAACCAATAAATATGAGATAAAAGAACATGTACATAGTAGACAATCACATCTGTATATTCACCAGTATATATAAGCACATCACTAACTAAATAATAAATAATAATAAAAAAGAGAGATAATAATATAAAAGGATTTTTATACATAAAATAATTTTTATACATAGAAAAATATACAAAACATATATAAAAAGACAATGTACACTAATATATTAATAAGATAAGATTTTTACACATATAAACACAGGAGAAAGGACAATTGGAATATGTTAACACTTATTACCACAAACCACACTGACACAAAGCACCGGAAAGCAGCTGTGAAAAACATCACATATTCTTCTTTTTCTTTTTTCTTTTTTGATAATAATTTTTCAACAACTATTCATCTCTATCTGTATGTACCCATTTTTCTTTTATTCCAGTTTGCATCCATTTTTTTCTTATGTACGAATGAACCTATAATATTACTATGAATGTTCACCATGCAAATTTGAATCCATGCCATCTTTTTTCTACTACTGAATAGACAATTACCACTACTATTTAAAGTGCCAAATCCATAGTCCAGGATGAGTAGCCACTGAGGAAGGGGCAAGATAACACGCCCCGAAACGCGTTTGGCCTGAAGGACAGTACGGATATTGGCACCAGTGATCACTTTATTGCATGCTACTATTTACCACCCCATTCGGACTGTTTACACCTTATTTGCTTATATTTGACAAGCACTTACAATAAGGACAATCCACAGGAACACTTCCGAGGAAATATAAATACCATTCAATCAGCATCTAATCCATTCCACCAAAAGGGTGGGACGCCACCCTGATCACCGCTGGATTAGAAACAAGAATAGGAACGCGCGCAGAATCTCCGCGCCAACTATACAGAGAGACGGCGTCCTCGTACTTACGGCCATACCAGGACCTAGCGCTGACGGAGCCGACACATTGCTGCCAGTATACCTATTCCAGCTGCGACATCGCCTCTCGAGGGATTCACACAGGAGGGGTAACGTACTGAGAGATCATCCCATAGAAATATTACTTCATAAAGAAAACTTACTTCTATTTTTGAATAAATCCAAAATCACATCAGGGGAGCGCTGCTGTAGCGCTTCTACATTGTCTATATCAGCGAGACACATGATGGATATTATTATTATTGCTGCATAAACAACACTGGGTGGACATTATAAAGTGGATACTCCTATCCTCTTTACCCTACTGTTATAATCTACTATTTTTATTTATATTTTTTTAAACAAATAGGAGTTATTAATACACTCTTATTTTTATAACAAAAATTTTTTTATGTTTATATGCTGGCCAGCATTTTTTTGATTGATTAATGTTCTTTATTAATAAAATCCTTTGTTTGAACTAATACAGTTGTATACAACTATTATACGATATCCCCCACACAGGGGAGGTGTGATTGATAAACATACCTACACAGTTTTTCCAGATTGAGTGTGCTCATCCACACAAAAAGCATTCCTTTATTTTCCAACTCTGATTCTTGCAATCAATAAAGACCACAGCATTTTAGTGGTTAAGCAGAGGAAGGGGGCTCCCTCTATTTTCCAATCACTCCAGTCATGCTGATTAGTTGTCTAAGCAGCTTAGGACCTTTTGAAGGCCATCAGGCCTGGCATTGTAATCTTCATAATAAGCATTGCTTGTGGTTGGGCTTAAAGGGGTTATTTCACTTCATCAAATGGCATTTATCAAGTGGACAAAGTTAATACAAGGCACTTGATAATGCACTGTCAGTCATAGCCAATGCTTGGTCATGGAAGAATAAAAATAGTATCCCCCGAAATCCTGGTGAAGGCATTTCACCCAGTTAAGCCATTTGTTAAGGGACTTGATGAGGGGCAATCACCTCAAAATAATTGCCTATATATTAGGTACCGGCATACCTATAATCCTAAATTTTCTGCAGGCCGGTTTAAAATATCAAACATTAACTTATGGAATAGATACATTACATCTAGTGGCTTTAGGGGTTAATCTTTTTTTTTTATTTTTGGATAGAGAGCTAATTTGCATACCCTTTTCCCAGAGGAGCATTAGTGGACCAAAACATTACCATTTACTCATTTAGTTTAATAACCTGGCTTTTAGATGGGCAATTTATCTCACATACCTTGCACAACAGTAAACATCCTAAAATGTAGCATTAAAAGAGGTCTATAGTAAAAAATATATATACTAATTCTGTATTTATACAATTTAACAGTTTTCCATTTCATACTTTCACCTAAAAGTACCAAATGCAATTAATAAATAGTTTTATTGATCTCTAGTCCCTAGAAGGCTACAATTTGTACTTGAGATTGAAACACCTGATGGTCTGCCTTAGAATTAAAGCAGCACATCACAATAAAACAACAACACTGCAATGCCGTTTCCAGTGCTCAACATGATAAAGTTATTGAAAAAAAATTAAGAAATAGTTACAACACCAACATACTCACTGCCTTGGTTAACAACTATATGCAACCAAGTTTGAGAAATCTAAGTAGTTATAGATGAAAACACCTTCTGTCGTGTTCACAAAATCTAATTTTGCCCAATGTCAAGAATTACAAATTGTTATTAGAAAATGTGAAACAGAAAAACATGAAAATGAATACACACATAAAACCAATTGGATGGCGCTTGAATAATACATGGTCTGCATGTCCTGTAAAGGACGGTGCATAATGTTATTCACTGAAGCAAGAGTGTGTGATTGAAATGTGTATGAATTCAAAAAGTGTAATCATACATCTGTAAACAAAATGCATAAAACACCACGACAAGAAAATAAGCAAATGCAGAATAGATATAATCAGTTTCTAAACTGTAGAATACATGCTGAAGTGAAGCCAAGTTTGTGCATAGTTGGTTTAAAGTGAATAAAGAAAGGTTATTTGAGTAGGAAGATAGAACTCTTCATTCATAAATCATGATTATACATGTAGCATACACTTTATATAAGAAAAATACTTCATTTTAAAGAAATGCTTTGCAAGGATATCACTAAACAGAACACTTAGTGTAGTTTTCCCTGTGGTTGCAACTCATCAACTGAGTTATTATATTATAAAAGGTAAGCATATTTTGTGAATACACAGTAAAAACCTCTCTTTCTCTCTAAAACTGTTCATAGGCTCTGCTGGGGCATATACACACATGGGCAAAACCTACAATGATGACTGAAATAACTTGAAACTGACAAAAGTAATGATAAATTAACAATGTACTGAAAATCAGACATTGCTTTTGAATTGTGGTTCAACAGAATAATTAAAAAAAAAAAAAAAAACTAATGAAACTGTCCTCGACAAAAATGATGGTAACCCTAGAAAAGACTGAAAATAATTTGACCATAGGGACATGTTAACTCACTAGTCAGACCACACATACAGTATTGTGTACAGTTATAGGCTTCTGTGAACAAGACAGACATAGCAGAGGTGGAGAGGTTTCAGAGAAGGGCAACTAAAGTAATAACTGGAATGGGTGGACTACAGAAAGGTTGGGTAGACTACAGACAGACCCAGAAAGATTGTCAAAATTAAGGTTATTCAGTTTAGAAAAAGGACTACTGAGGGGACATCTAATAACTACAGTGGTGAAAAAAAGTATTTAGTCAGCCACCAATTGTGCAAGTTCTTCGCACTTAAAAAGATGAGAGAGGCCTGTAATTGACATCATAAGTAGACCTCAACTATGAGTGACAAAATGAGAAAACAAATCCAGAAAATCACATTGTCTGATTTTTAAAGAATTTATTTACAAATTATGGTGGAAAATAAGTATTTGGTCACCTACAAACAAGCAAGATTTCTGGCTCTCACAGACCTGTAACTTCTTTAAGAGGCTCATGTGTCCTCCACTCGTTACCTGTAGTAATGGCACCTGTTTGAACTTGTTATCAGTATAAAAGACACCTGTCCACAACCTCAAACAGTCACACTCCAAACTCCACAATGGTGAAGACCAAAGAGCTGTCAAAGGACACCAGAAACAAAATTGTGGGCCTGCACCAGGCTGGAAAGACTGAATCTGCAATAGGCAAGCAGCTTGGTGTGAAGAAATCAACTATGGGAGCAAGAACTGTAAGCAAAAATCCCAGAACCACACGGGGGGACCTAGTGAATGACCAGCAGAAAGCTGGGACCAACACAACAAAGGCTACTGTCAGTAACACACTACGCCGCCAGGGACTCAGATCCTGTAGTGCCAGACGTGTCCCCCTGCTTAAGCCAGTACATATCCTGGTCCGTCTGAAGTTTTCTAGAGAGCATTTGGATTTTCCAGAAGAGTATTGGGAGAATGTCATATGGTCAGATGAAACCAAAGTAGAACTGTTTGGTAGAAACACAACTGGTCGTGTTTGGAGGAGAGTTAATGCTGAGTTGCATCCAAAGAACACCATACCTACTGTGAAGAATGGGGGTGGCAACATCATGCTTTGGGGCTGTTTCTCTGCAAAGGGACCAGGACGACTGATCAGTGTACATGAAAGAATGAATGAGGCCATGTATCGTGAGATTTTGAGTGCAAACCTCCTTCTATCAGCAAGGACATTGAAGATGAAATGTGGCTGGGTCTTTCAGCATGACAATGATCCCAAGCACACCACCAGGGCAATGAAGGAGTGGCTTCGTAAGAAGCATTTCAAGGTCCTGGAGTGGCCTAGCCAGTCTCCAGATCTCAACCCCATAGAAAACCTTTGATGGGAGTTGAAAGTCTGTGTTGCCCAGCGACAGCCCCAAAACATCACTGCTCTAGAGGAGATCTGCATGGAGGAATGGGCCAACATACCAGCAACAGTGTGTGCCAACCTTGTGAAGACTTACAGAAAACGTTTGACCTCTGTCATTGCCAACAAAGGATATATAACAAAGTATTGAGATGAACTTTTGTTATTGACCAAATACTTATTTTCCACCATAATTTGCAAATAAATTCTTTAAAAATCAGACAATGTGATTTTCTGGATTTGTTTTCTCATTTTGTCTTTCATAGTTGAGGTCTACCTATGATGTCAATTACAGGCCTCTCTCATCTTTTTAAGTGGGAGAACTTGCACAATTGGTGGCTGACTAAATACTTTTTTTCCCCACTGTATGTATACATATATCAGGGGTCAGAACAGAGATCTCTACCATGATCTATTTACACCCAAGACTGTGACCGTGACCTCTGTGTCTGGAGGAAAGAAGGTTTCTACAGAAACAAAGAAGAGTCTTATTTACTGTAAGAGCAGTGAGACTCACTATAAGAGTTCAAAAGGGGCCTGGATGTATTTCTGGAGTGTAATAATATTACAGATTATAGTTATTAGATCTCTGGAGACGCATTATTGATCCAGGGAGTTATTCTGACTGCCTGATTGGTGTTAGAAGGAATCCCCCCCCCCCTAAAATTCAGGAAAATTGGCTTCCCCCTCATTAGTTTTTTATTTGCCTTCCTCTGGATCAACTTGCAGGACAACCTGCTGAACTGGATAGACAGATGATTTTTTTTTATATTTAGTAATATAAACTATATTACTATATTACTATGTAAGGTGTGGCCTGTATTAGCATCACAGGCATCTTCAAGAGCCTTCCAAAGAGATTAGAAGTGAAATACTAGGTCAAGGTACATCAGTTGTAGATCACACCATCCATCTCTATCTTAGCCAAAGTGGACTAGAAGACAAACAAGGAGTAAACCAGTGTTAAAAGTAAACTGTAAAAAGCAAGACAGGAATTTGCCAAAATGCATATTCACAAGCCAAAATGCTTCTGGAAGAATGTTCTGTGGACAGATGAGACAAAAAAATCTAGCTTTTTGGCAAGTCACATCAGTTTTATGGTTACAGACAAAATGAAGCATACAAAAAAAAGAATATTGTACCTACTGTGAAACATTGAGGAGGCTTGGTTTTTTTTTGCGGCTACTTTGCTGCATCTGGCACAGAGTGTCTAGAATCTGTGCAAGGTACTATGAAATCTCAAAGTTATCAAGGCATCCTGGAGCGAAATGTGCTGCCCAGTGTCAGAAAGCTATGTATCTGTCACAGGTCATGTGTCCTCTAACAGAATGATGACCCAAAACATACAGCTAAAAACAACAAAAAATGGCTAAGAGCAAACCATTGGACTATTCTGAAGTGACCTTCTATGAACCCTGATGTAAATACTATTGAACATCTGCATAAGGTCCTGAAACATGCAGTGTGGAGAAGGCATCCTTAAAACTTGGGCCAAGATGCATGTGGACAGAGATAGAACATACAAGTGGACAGGTACAGATTTTCAGTTATTTTTTTTTTATTATTACTTTGGCAGTTTCAAATTATTTCAGTAACCATTGTGGGTTTTTCTTCCTTTAACAGAAAGGTACCAACAATTATGTCCATGCATGTAGATGTTATTGGCAAAGGGTAAAAGAGAGTAAGCAGAAAAAGGTATAATGATGGTCATGATTTGAGAATGGCTGATGAATACTACTAAGATACAAGATAACAACTAAATACAGGGAAATAGTAAGCCCTTATGTACATTTTAGAAAACAGAAGAAGGTTTAACCCTTTTAAATCCATTAATAGTACATTGCAGTGAATGGGTTGTTCACTAACATTGTCAGATCTAAGTAGAGATAAGCCAATCAATTGTAAAATTTAAAAAATTAAATTGAGGACAGGAGAGAGAGAGAGAGAGAGAGAGAGAGAGAGAGAGAGATATGTGGGTCACCTTGCCCCTTCCTCAGTGGTCTGTGGATTTCTCTTATTTGTCTGGCACTTTTATAACATTATAGAATGTTATAAAAGTGCCAGACAAATAACAGAAATCCACAGACCACTGAGGAAGGGGCAAGTGTAGCCCTGAAACGCGTTTGGTTCAATATATTCTGTGGATCAACCATTACGGCACAAAAAGACAGATCAAAAGAATTATCTGCTTTCATGCAAAATAACTTTGTTTCCATTTAAAAGACTAGACATTCCCTGTAACCAAACAGGGATACTAACATCATCTATATTTAGATCCGGTGACAGGTACGGCTGCAGCACAGACATCAATTGATCCCATGCATAAAGCCGACTCGGAGCTCAAATTACGCGCGACCAGATTCAAGCAACGGACAGGGAACCCACGTGAGATGCCACGGGGAACGCTGGACTCGCTGACATCGCGCATACCAAGCAAGCTGCATATCAAGCAAGCAGCGCACCTAGAGGGAAACCGTCCACAGTCTACACATCCCTACGGAAAGTTAACGTACTGGAAACATTATTAAGCCCACTATTAATAACCCCAAAAATAGGGGTATATACAGTAAGCTTAACATCACCATCTGGCACAGCGATAATATCGGAACACCGCTAAAGGTTGACTACATGCATGTTTTTACCATTTGATGGAATTTGAGAATCTGACTTACGATCTAATATATTTTTACTGTTTTTTAATATATTTTCTACTTTTTTATTTTTTAATTTCTATTAGACTTTTGTTCTGATTTTATGATATTTACTACTAATATTTTTTTGATTAACCACCAGCGCTGGGGTAAGACTTATTTAAGAGATTGTACCATCAATAGATGATATTATTTATATTTACATTAACAAGTTATTCTCCTTCTATCTACTACATTCATATACTCATAATCACTATATACTCCTATACCACTCTGTATGCACTATATCACCTTTTTTTTTGGTCTCCTCCTGGCTGATGGCTGGGACTTGTAGTGCAGCTACCGCCATCTTGGCTGCACACTGTGCACAGCGACTGGTGGCATCAAGGGGACAGCACGTGGTCCACACAGACCCCAAAGAAATTGCCCACAGTCCTCTCAGTAGTCATTTTTGCTGCTGCTGTACCTTGGCTTGCTGGGATCTGTAGTGCAGTCTAGGGAATACGTTTTTTCTCTCAGTTATATATACTACAGTGCAGTGAACAATTCTGTAGTGTGTTGTACAGTAGCCTCAGTCTAAAGAGTACATTTTTTCTCTGAGTTATATATACTACAGTGCAGTGAACAATTCTGTAGTGTGCAGCACAGTAGCCGCAGTCTAAAGAGTAAGTTTTTTCTCTGAGTTATATATACTACAGTGCAGTGAACAATTATGTGGTGTGCGGCACAGTAGCCGCAGTCTAGAAAATACGTTTTTTCTCTCAGTTATATATACTACAGTCCAGTGAACAATTATGTAGTGTGTGGCACAGTAGCCGCAGTCTAAAGAGTATGTTTTTTCTCTCAGTTATATATACTACAGTGCAGTGAACAATTATGTAGTGTGCAGCACAGTAGCCACAGTCTAAAGAGTACGTTTTTTCTCTCAGTTATATATACTACAGTAAAGTGAACAATTCTGTAGTGTGCTGTACAGTAGCCACAGTCTAAAGAGTACGTTTTTTGTCTCAGTTATATATACTACAGTGCAGTGAATAATTATGTGGTGTGCGGCACAGTAGCCGCAGTCCAGAAAATACGTTTTTTCTCTCAGTTACATATACTACAGTCCAGTGAACAATTATGTAGTGTGTGGCACAGTAGCCGCAGTCTAAAGAGTATGTTTTTTCTCTCAGTTATATATACTACAGTGCAGTGAACAATTCTGTAGTGTGCTGTACAGTAACCGCAGTCTAGAAAATACGTTTT
>ONZH01005231.1:0-26217 GCA_900303285.1 Rhinella marina
GACCATCTGTGTTGACTCCTCAAAGTGGCTTAACACCTGACAGATATCAGACATCCACGTCCACTCCTCATTGTAGACTTGAGGAAGCTGACTAACCTGACTACCAGTTCTGGTGGAAGTTGTCATCTGGCAGTCTACAATCGCTCTGCGCTGCTGGTAAACTCTGGCTAACATGTTTAATGTGAATTCCATCTCGTGGGCACGTCGCACAACAGTCGGTGAGCGGGGGCAGTTGTAGGCGGCGCTGCGCTGCCCTGAGAGTGGCAGCATCTGTGGTCGACTTGCGGAAATGCGCACAGATGCGGCGCACCTTGGTGAGCAAATCAGACAGATTGGGGGTATGTTTTGAGGAACCGCTGAACTATTAGATTGAACACGTGGGCCAGGCATGGCACATGTGTCAGTCTGCCGAGTTGCAGAACCGCCACCAGGTTACGCCCGTTGTCACACACAACCATGCCTGGCTTGAGGTTCAGCGGTGCCAGCCACACATCGGTCTGCGCCGTGATGCCCTGTAACAGCTCTTGGGTGGTGCGCCTTTTGTCACCTAAGCTCAGCAGTTTGAGCACCGCCTGCTGGAGCTTACCCACGGCACTGCTGCTGTGCCTAGAGCTACCGACTGAAGGCGCCGTGCCCACGGATGGTAATTCGGTGGAGGAGGAGGAGGAGGGTCGGAGGAGGAGGAGGCATAGTACATCTGAGACCGTTGACCGAGTAGGCCCCGCAATCCTCGGTGTGGGCAGTAACATGAGCGGCCCAGGGTCATTCTCGTTCCCTGCCTCCACCAAGTTAACCCAATGTGCCGTCAGTGAGATATAGTGTCCCTGCCCGGCAGCACTTGTCCACTTGTCCGTGGTTAGGTGGACCTTCTCAGAAACAGCGTTGGTCAGGGCACGGATGATGTTCTGTGACACGTGCTGGTGTAGGGCTGGGACGGCACATCGGGAAAAATAGTGGCGGCTGGGGATAGAATACCGAGGGGCAGCCACCGACATGAGATTTCGAAAGACCTCGGTCTCTACCAGCCTATAGGGCAGCATCTCCAGGCTAAGTAATTTGGAGATGTGGACGTTGAGGGCTTGAGCATGTGGGTGGGTGGAACTGTATTTCCTCTTGCGCTCCAGCATCTGCTGTAAAGACAGCTGAATCGCTGCGCTGGGACACGTTGGTGGACACTGTGGAGGATCGTGGAGGCGAGGTGTGGTTTTCCGGCGGGATGCGCTCGTGCCGGGGTCCTGGCAGGGGGTTGACTAGTAGAGGAAGCGAGTGACGCAGGGGGTTGACTAGCAGAGGCAGCAAGTGACACAGGGGAAGGAGCAGTGGTGTGACCCGCAGGAGGTGGTGAACGGCCTTGGTTCCATTGAGTGGGGGTGTTTAGCACTCATATGCCTGCGCATGCTGGTGGTGGTTAGGCTAGTAGTGGTGGCACCCCTGCTGATCCTGGTGTGCACAGGTTGCACACCACAGTCCGTCGGTCATCCTCACTTTTCTTTAAAGAACCTCCAGACTTGCGAACATCTTAGGCCTCGCCACAAGAGCTTCACTACGTGAAACAGTTGCTGCTGATGCACCAGCTCTGGCCCTGCTTCTCCCTCTGGCCACACCACTGCCTCTTACAACCTGTTCTGGTGTAGCACTCGCCTCCGCCTCAGAAGCACTGTCTTCACTCGGCATATCAACCCAGCTTGGGTAAGTCACCTCGTCATCCTCCGATTCCTCAGTCTACTCCCCCCTCGGAATTCCTCCCCTAATAACAACTTCACCACTGTCTGACAGCCGTGTCTCCTCATCGTCCGACACCTCTTTACAAACTTCTTCCACTAAGTCAACATTGTCATCATCATCATCATCACCCACAGACTGCGACAGTTGGAAAACTTGGGCATCGGGAACGAGGTCAGCAGCAGAAATGTTTGTGACTCTTGGAAGGGTCCAAAAACAGTTCCTGAGAGTATGCCGGATCGCATTCCAAATTTTCCTGGGAGGGGGCAGACTGGGGGGAAGGAGGTTGAGGTGGAGGAGCCATAGGAGTGCTCCCTTGGGTAATGTGGGTGGACTGCGTGGAAGACTGACTGGTGGACAAATTACTTGAAGCATTGTCCGCAATCCACGAGATCAGCTGTTCGCACTGTTGTGGTTTCAACAGTCCTCTACCACGTGTCCCTGTAAGTTGAGACATGAAGCTAGGGAGTGTAGCTCTGTGGAATTCCCCTGCTCCCTCATCAGCAGGTACTGTCTCACCCTGCCCAGGACCACGGCCTCTGCCCCCTGCAGTAATTGAATGCCCACGCTCACGCCCTCGCCCTCGACCCTTAGCCCTGGGGTTCAACATTTTTTGTATATAGGTGTATGATAAAAAAAATAAATAAATTACACTGGCCTGGTGTACTGAAACCCACAAACTTGTTCAGTCCGGTAGAATTAAGTGACGTACAGAAAGCGTCACCTGGACAGTATATATGGATCGGAGCGAGTGTGCTGAACTGTGACACAAAGAGAGGTTACACGCAGCTGAGTAAAATGGATTTGTATCACTGAGCTAAAACTACTGACAAACTTATTTTTTTTTATATTTTGTTTTTTATATTTTTTTTTTAAATTTTGTTTTTTTTGGGAACATGACATGCAGGAACTATGGTAGAACTGACTGACACCCTGTTAAACGGTGGCTATTTAGACTGCGACCCAGACAAATGTCGCACAGAGAGTTTTTGGGATCAAGCTGTAGATGTTATCGGTAGCAAATGACTTGGTTGTATTCTCTGACATACAGAAAGCGTCACCTGGACAGTATATACGGATTGAAGCGAGTGTGCTGAACTGTGACATACAGAAAGGTTACACGCAGCTGAGTAAAATGGATTTGTATCACTGAGCTAAAACAACTGAAAAACTTATTATTTTTTTTTTATATTTTGTTTTTTATATATTTTTTTTAATTTTTTTTTTTTGGGAACGTGACGTGCAGGATCTATGGTAGAACTGACTGACACCCTGTTAACGGTGGCTATTTAGACTGCGACCCAGACAAATGTCGCACAGAGAGTTTTTGGGATCAAGCTGTAGATGTTATCGGTAGCAAATGACTTGGTTGTATTCTCTGACATACAGAAAGCGTCACCTGGACAGTATATACGGATTGAAGCGAGTGTGCTGAACTGTGACATACAGAAAGGTTACACGCAGCTGAGTAAAATGGATTTGTATCACTGAGCTAAAACTACTGAAAAACTTATTTTCTTTTAAATTTTGTTTTTTTTGGGAACGTGACGTGCAGGAACTATGGTAGAACTGACTGACACCCTGTTAACGGTGGCTATTTAGACTGTGACCCAGACAAATGTTGCACAGAGAGTTTTTGGGATCAAGCTGTAGATGTTATCGGTAGCAAATGACTTGGTTGTATTCTCTGACTTACAGAAAGCGTCATCTGGACAGTATATACGGATCGGAGCGAGTGTGCTGAACTGTGACACACAGAAAGGTTACATGCAGCTGAGTAAAATGGATTTGTATCACTGAGCTAAAACAACTGAAAAACTTTTTTTTTTTTATATTTTGTTTTTTATATTTTTTTTAATTTTGTTTTTTTTGGGAACGTGACGTGCAGGAACTATGGTAGAACTGACTGACACCCTGTTAACGGTGGCTATTTAGACTGCGACCCAGACAAATGTCGCACAGAGAGTTTTTGGGATCAAACTGTAGATGTTATCAGTAGCAAATGACTTGGTTGTATTCTCTGACGTACAGAAAGCGTCACCTGGACAGTATATACAGATTGAAGCGAGTGTGCTGAACTGTGACACACAGAAAGGTTACACGCAGCTGAGTAAAATGGATTTGTATCACTGAGCTAAAACTACTGAAAAACTTATTTTCTTTTAAATTTTGTTTTTTGGGAACGTGACGTGCAGAAACTATGGTAGAACTGACTGACACCCTGTTAACGGTGGCTATTTAGACTGCGACCCAGACAAATGTCGCACAGAGAGTTTTCTGGATCAAGCTGTATATGTTATTGGTAGCAAATGACTTGGTTGTATTCTGTGATGTACAGAAAGTGTCACCTGGACAGTATATATGGATTGGAGTGAGTGTGCTGAACTGTGACACACAGAATGGTTCCACACTGCTGTGTGCAATGGATTTGTATCACTGAGATAGAACAATAAAAAAAAAAAAACAGGGTTAGATATGGCGATAGCTGCACTGCTAGTGCCAGCCAGCCAGCCAAGCCAGGAGACAAAAAAAAATTTCTTCTAGCCCTTAGAAGGGCTGTTGGGTTCTTTGTGGGTGATTCCTGCCTAACCGAGAACTAAATTCAGGCCCTAACACTGTCCCTGAAAGGCAGCAGCTCTATCCCTAACGACATCCAGACGGCATCTGAGCCGAGCACCGCGGCCAGTCGGTAGTATATTCCAGGGTCACCTGATCAGGCCAGCCAACCCCTGCTATCGACATGTAAGGGCCCCACGTGATGCTGGGTGTACCGCAGAGTCTCCTGGCTTGTGATTGGCTGTGTTTATAGGTGCCAAAAAAGCACGATGCGTAAGTTGCCATTTCCTCGAGTATGGCGAGATACTCGTCCGAGCAGCGAGTACTTACGAGTACCCTAATACTTGAACGAGCACCAAGCTCAGACGAGTATGCTCGCTCATCTCTACTCCTGGCCCATCCTAGCTCTACCTAAATGTTTTCAGTGTGCAGTACGCATGTACAGTTAGTTTATACTTCAGGAACGTGGCCAGGTATAAGGCACCACTAACCAACTACATTACAAGGAATTGGAGAGGAAGGAGCCACTAAAATATCTTTCAGTACAACAGTATATAATCATGTGCTAGTCATACTTACAAACTAATAATATATTGAGTAGAAATGAGACAAAATAAATCCAGGAAAGGGGGAGTTCATACTCACGTTTAGCTTTCCGTTGTAGCAGGATTGCAGGATTTTTTTTTCTGTCCAAAATAACGTAGACAGAATGCTGCATTTCCGTTATAGCAATTCTGTTATTTTCCGTTTAAAGCATATTATACGGAATGCTACAATGAAAAGCTAAACTCGACTGTAAACTCCCCCTTAGAAGTGAAGGCTGAAACATTGTTGCAATGCAAAATCACTTTGGATTGACCAATAAGAGTTCTTATACAAATATCTACCTGTGAAAGACTGTACCCTATATTCCTAATCCCAACTTGCTTTCCCTGAGTTTGTGCATGGGTAATCGGGAATCAAAGTATATATCCATATTCTTCTACAAGGTTATTTCAAATTAAGAGCCTTAAACGCAGAATTTAAGATCCTTTATTTGTAATTCACATCTAGGGAATGCTGCCAAAACAAAAACTGAAGCTCTATTTCTGTACTGAATTAGACTTGTTGCTGCTTAAATGAGCAAATGTAAAGCTGAATAATTAACAACTGAACCTTTGATTTAAACTGTTTTGTTCCTTTTTGTATAATCTATGGTCTAGCTGAAAAAACACAACTAGGAAATATTTCCAAATGAAATATGTAACTTATTGATTGCAATAAACATAAAATATTTTCCAAAATTTGAAATAATGGGATATTAGAACATATTGTTATTTGATCCAGGAGATTCATTTTTAACAGTAAAGGGAGTGAACTGGATTTAAAGGAGGGCTAAACTGGGTGATGAAATCTAAAAGAGTTTGCATTCTCACTTTAAAAGACACCACATGGGGGTATATACTTAGGAGAAGGAATAGTTTCCCATAGCAGCCAGTTTTATACAGCAAGCACTCGAGGCTAATGTCTGTGACTGGCGGTAATGCCGATAGTGGACATTTAAAGCCTCATTCACAAGTCAGTGTTTCAAGGACACATGCTGTATGTGTTCTACACGGACAGCACATGTCCCCATTCATTTGAATGTGTGTGTTCAGACATCAGTGCTTCATCACAGTCCTTGGTTCGTTTTTTTTAGCACGGATGCATGTCGTATGTTGATCCCTGTTCCCAGATCCCTCACGCCCATTATATTCAATGAGTCCGTGAACACCACCAATTATTTTTCAGCTGTTCAGTGTAAGTGAAACACGGATGCAACACGGACAGCAAAAACGGACACACGGACCCAAAACGGATCCTTCACAGACAGCTTCACGGATGCATCACTGACTACTTGCTCACGGATTTGAGCATGGACATGGACATGTGAATGAGGCTTAACACTTCAGATGCTTCAATCCTGACCACGGGCATCTGAATGGTGAAAACCCGGATATGCTACGGCTTCTCCCAGCAGGGATCGGGGTAGCCGGAGTTTGTTAGCAGCAACTTCTGTCCTCTACTGTGACATATAGAAAAATCCTCAAAGACTTCAATGTTAATGCATTGGAGTCTATAAGAAAAGCAATCCAATGATTGTTTGTTACAGTTTCCTATGGGAACTATAAAAAAAAGTGTAAAAAAAAAGTTTTTTTAATTGAAAAAAAACATAAAAATTCAAATCATCCCCCTTTCCCTAAAATAAAAAAACAATTGAAAATTACACATCACAGACATCCAGGGGTGCACAAATGCTGGTACTATTAAACTATAAAAAATGTAATCCCATTTGGAAAATGGCGAAACAGAAAAAAGTCAAAATGGCATATTTGTCGTTTTCGGTCGCTTCTCCTCCCACAAAAAAATTAAATAAAAAGTGATCAAAAAGTAGTACACACCCCAAAATGGTATCACTGAAAAGTACAGATGCCCCACAAAATATGAGTCTTCAAACAGCTCTGCAAACATAAATACAAAAACGTTATAGGGATTAGAATATGTAAGACTAAAAGAAAAAAATACATTTTTTCAAGGTTTTTTTTCAGCACAAAAACACAATAAAAATATACATATGTGGTATTTCTGGATTCGTAATGACCTGAAGAATGAAAGTAACTGGTCAGTTTTATGGTATAGGAAATGCTGTAAAAACAAAACCTAAAAAACTGTTGTGGAATTGTGTTTTTTTCCAATTTCACCCCATTTATAATTTTTTTTCCCACTCCCCACCACATTGCAGGAAACCATAAATAGTGCCATTAGAAAGGGCATCTTGTCCTACAAAAAACAAACCATCATACAGTTTTGTGAACAGAAAAATAAAAAAAGTTATGGCTTTGGGAGGGCTGGGATTAAAAAAAACGAAAACAGAAAATTGTGTGGTCATAAAAGGATTGATAAACAAACAAGCTGAAATGTAGCAAATGTTAGGCCCATCCTCACAATAATAATAGGGCCACACATAGACAATTTGTATTGAGTTTTTTCAATTTTAACTAAAGTGCTTTGGCTGCTGTGCAAAGAAACCTGGAGTAATTTGCACACACACAACAAAAAATTATACATGTTTCGCTCCACATTTATTACATGTTTTAGCCACTTTTTTCAACTCATCCAACAAGGGGTTATGGCTTAGCAAAAATGGGTGCAACCTACTATAAAATGTTGTAGCTTATGTTGCAATAATGTGTGCCAAAAAATGTGCTGCACAGCAGCACAAGCATAGGGTAAGCTAGCTAAAATGAGGTATAAACTTAGGGGGTCATTTATTAAGACTTAATAAACCCCTGTGCTGGCAGTTGATCAACAGGGGCATCAGCCTCTTCATAACTTCAGCAGATCCACCGCATCTTCTTAATGTAAGAAAGTTTCCTAGCTGTCTTACATTTAGACCTTTTTTGACGCCTGAGACAGTGGTAGTCAATTAGTAAATGAGACAGGCTTGCCGGCCCATCCCCTTCCCCGCCCACTTTGTTAGACCTGTCGTTAGTGGGTAAAAGTCATCGACTGAGGCGCAGCTAACATTTGCACTGCAATTGGCGCCTGAAATACACCTAATATAGGCCTATTTCAGCTGCATAAATGACCCCTTAGTCTAAAGTTTCACTAAAAAAGTCTACAGTATGTGTATTCCTAACCTAACAGGATCCTTGTACCTTAGACTAACTGAAAGGGAAATAGTCTCACTAGGTTGTCCCTTGGCTGTCCATCAGTATTTGCACCTATATTATGACTAGGAATGAGCGAATTTCTTCAAAATTCGATTCCGCTGATTCGCCGAATTTTACAAAAAAATTTGCTTCATCACGAATTACTTCGCCACGAAGCGCAATTTTTTGTAAGTAGTGGGTGCAATGACAGGGAGCTTGCGAAAGTGCCGCCACCGTCATTGTACCCCTCAGATGCCACGTTCATACATGATCACGGCGTCTGAGTGTAAAAACAGTGTAAAATAAACATTAAAAAATACATTAAATCAAACTTACTTCCTCCATTTGCTCACGATGGGCCGGCCGCCGCCATCTTGCTTGAAGATCTGGAGCGAAATCTCACGCAACGCGAGATTAAGTCGTCACGCCAGCCGGCGTGGTGACGTCATACGTCACTACGCGCGGGATTTTGGCCGGGATCTTCAATCAAGATGGCGGCTGGCGGCTCATGGCGAGCAAATGGAGGAGGTAAGTATGGATTTTTTTGTTTTTTACACTATTTCAGGATAAATCGATTCGCCGACACGAAGCATCGACTCGAAACATCGAATTTATCCTGAAATTCGGATCGAATTCCACTTCGTGGAATTCGATTCGCTCATCTCTAATTATGACATGGTGGCTTGTAAGCATCCTACAGGAAATTATTTCAATGTGCATTCTATCCTTAAGGGTCCTTTTACATGATCAGATTTTCTGCCCACAAGCGCTGAATGACAACATACAAGTCAATTGATATTCATCATTACTTTAATTTTTACTGTTCACTAGAGATGAGCGAATCCTAAAAGATTCGGGGATTCGGTATTCGGCCCGAATCCCACCGTGGGATTCGTGGATTTGGGCCGAATCACGAATCCCATTAAAGTCTATGGGAGACCCGAATCTTTTTGCAGGGGCCAAAGGTTCTGCACAGTCAAGTTTGCCCTAAAATGTGAAAACCTCAGAAAATGATGGAAACACCTTGGAAATGCATAGGAAACACCAGGGGCAGCATGTAGGGATGCCTCTGAGGCTCCCTAAGGGCTCATTCAGACATCCGTTTGGTGTTGTCCGTGTTTTGCGGATCCGCAAAACACGGACAGCGGCCCATGCGCAGTCCGCAATTTGCGGAACGCACATGATAGAAATGCCTTTTCCTGTCCGTGGATCCGGACAAGAATAGGACATGTTCTACTTTTTTCTGGACCCACGGAACGGAAGTGCGGATGCGGACGGCACACAGTGTGCCGTCCGCATCTTTTGCGGCCCCATTGACTGTGAATGGGTCCGCACCTGGTCCGCACCCGGTCCGCAAATTGCAGATCGGATGCGAACGATTTTTGCGGACATGTGAATGAGGCCTGAGGCTGATGCTGCAGGTCCCTACCTTATGTAAATTTAGGTCACATGTCACTGCCAGCCAATCACTGCTGGGGAGGTATAGGGGCTGTTACATCACAGCAGGCGTTCCCACAGGCTTTCCTTTGATGCTGATTGGCTGAAAAAACCGGGCATTTCAAATTGGCAGTGACTCACGAATCTTCACGAATCCGCGCTGCCTCGGGATGCCGAGCCGAGCCGAAGCGGGCAAGATTTGTGCGAATCCCGAATCTTGCATCTCCAGCTCGCTCATCACTACTGTTCACTCATTGTAGGGGGGTGAATGAATGATTCCCAATATAATTGCTTGTATATTCTTTTTATACACTTTACATTATGTAAAGAGAATGTCATATTTTATGTCAAGCGCTGACAATAAATGAACATTTTTGTAGCCGGATAAAGGATGTGATTACTTGACAAACAAGTATTTGTTAGTGATGAGCGAGCCGGAGCGGCAAGATTCGGGATTCGCACGAATCTTGGCGGCTTCGGCTTGGCTCGGCTCGGCATCCCGAAACAGCGCGGATTCGTGAAGATTCGTGAGTCACTGCCAATTTGAAATGCCCGTTTTTTTCAGCCAATTAGCATCAAAGGGAAGCCTGTGCGAACGCCTGCTGTGATGTAACAGCCCCTATACCTCCCCAGCAGTGATTGGCTGGCAGTGACATGTGACCTAAATTTATATAAGGTAGGGACCTGCAACATCACTCTCAGGCCTCATTCACACGTCCGCAAAAATCGTCCGCATCCAATACGCAATTTGGGGACCGGGTGCGGACCAGGTGCGGACCCATTCACAGTCAATGGGGCCGCAAAAGATGCGGACGGCACACTGTGTGCCGTCCGCATCCGCACTTCCGTTCCGTGGGTCCGGAAAAAAATAGAACATGTCCTATTCTTGTCCGGATCCACGGACAGGAAAAGGCATTTCTATCATGTGCGTTCCGCAAATTGCGGACTGCACATGGGCCGCTGTCCGTGTTTTGCGGATCCGCAAATTGCGGATCTGCAAAACACGGACAACACTAAACGGATGTCTGAATGAGCCCTTAGGGAGCCTCAGAGGCATCCCTACATGCTGCCCCTGGTGTTTCCTATGCATTTCCAAGGTGTTTCTATCATTTTCTGAGGTTTTCACATGTTGGGGCAAACTTGACTGTGCAGAACCTTTGGCCCCTGCAAAAAGATTCGGGTCTCCCATAGACTTTAATGGGATTCGTGATTCGGCCCGAATCCACGAATCCCGCGGTGGGATTCGGGCCGAATACCGAATCCCCAAATCTTTTAGGATTCCCTCCGGGTCTCCCATAGACTTTAATGGGATTCGTGATTCGGCCCGAATCCACGAATCCCGCGGTGGGATTCGGGCCGAATACCGAATCCCCAAATCTTTTAGGATTCCCTCATCTCTAGTATTTGTTCATCGGTGGACTGTTTACACGGGCCAAAGATCACAAATGGACATTGCTACAAATGTTAATTATCTAATAATTGGACTATGTAAAGCATAGTTTTAATTTGATCAAATATGACATTTAATATTGATTAGAGATTAATTAAGTTTTGAAAAATACCATTTGGCAATTTTGCCGAAGTTAACCAAGAAATTTGATTTGTTATGAATTAATTTTTCACAAATCTCTATAAATCAGGTATACCCAGGCCACTCTACCTTAGGGTATGTCCACTCGGAGAGGCTGTGCTGCGGAGAGGTTGCATCCATGTGGTGGTGAAGAACCCATGCGACCAATTAGCCCTCAGCTGCCTTTCATTTAATAATGAAGACCTCACTGTATAGTCCTTCTTCATTGTTAATGGCTGCGTGGCACCTTTAAACAGGAGCTCTTGCTCTTTTCCTCCTTTTCCACATCATCTTATATCGGTGAGAATATGTAATCAGGAACATCCAGGTCCTCCTCTCTCTGCATCTTTCTGACAATTCTAGAACACTTTCAAGGATAATTTGGATTTGTAAAGCCAACAAAAGATGAGGATGGTCATCATTAAGACCTGGACCCCCTAAAGGGTGCAGACTGGATGGTATTGGTTGGCATGTATTGGTTACATATCTTAGTGAATGGCTGATGTAGGAATATGTAAATGTAGGAATAAATAAAACCACTATAGAATACCATATTTTTCGCTTTATAAGACGCACCCGAAGATAAGACTCACCCCAGATTTTAGAGTAGGAAAATGAGAATTTTTTTTTTATCAGACCTCATATCAGACCCCCCATAAATTTCAGGACATCACATCAGACCTCAGATCAGCCCAGTGTGCCCCATCAGACCTCAGATCAGCCCAGTGTGCCCCCGTCAGACCTCAGAACAGCCCAGTGTGCCCCCATCAGACCTCAGAACAGCCCAGTGTGCCCTCATCAGACCTCAGATCAGTCCATTGTGCCCCCATCAGACCTCAGATCAGCACAGTGTGCCCCCATCAGACCTTCAGACCTCAGATCAGCCCAGTGTGCCCCATCAGACCTCAGATTAGCCCAGTGTGCCCCCATCAGACCTCAGATCAGCCCAGTGTGCCCCCATCAGACCTCAGATCAGCCCAGTGTGCCCCCATTAGACCTCAGATCAGCCCAGTGTGCCTCCATCAGACCTCAGATCAGCCCAGTGTGCCCCCATCAGACCTCAGATCAGCACAGTGTGCCTCCATCAGACCTCAGAACAGCCCAGTGTGCCCCATCAGACCTCCATACAGCCCATTGTGCCCCCATCAGACCTCAGATCAGCCCACCCAGCCCCATAAAAATAAAATAAAAACCTCTCTTACCTGTCCTGTGCCGCGGCTCCGCACCGGGTCCGGCGCTCCTCTGGCTTCCCGGGCCGGTGCTGCATTGTCACCTGACTGTGTGCAGCGTCAGGTCATAGTGCTCGCATTACGTCCTGACGCTGTACGTAGTCAGGACAGTGCAGCGCTGGCCTGGGAAGCCAGAGGAGCAACGGTCCCGGAGCGGAGCCGCGGCACAGGACAGGTAAGAGAGATTTTTATTTTATTGTTATGGGGCTGGGTGGGCTGATTTGAGGTCTGATAGGGGTGCCGCAGCTAAAACATACAAGTGAGCGCTTCCATAATGGAAGCACTCACTTGTATTCGCTTTATAAGACGCACTGCAATTTTCCCCCTACTTTTGGAAAAAAGTGCATCTTATAAAGCGAAAAATACTGTAAATCTTCCTGCAGTCTCCCTGCACTCTGCCTCTCCAATATTCTTCTATTAATCATTCAACACTGTCTCTAGTGCATGAGCATTTTCCACATCTCTGCCTATGCTCAGCTGACAGGACAATGGCGGAAACTGCGTGAGATGAGGGTTTTATAGGGCTGTGACATCATAAGGCATGGCTATCTGCAGATTGGCTGGCTGCATGACATTATGGGTGATCTTGTGTTCCCATACTTCTTACTTTCACTTTATAACGTGCAGCCACCATATTAGGAAAAACTGATATGTTACCACGAATCATGAGGAAATTCGTATTAATTGCGAATCGAAGTTTTCCTAAATATCGGACTGAATTGCACTTCGAATGCTTTTCTCAACACTATTATTGATATAACAATTATTTTCAGTGAATTATTTATTTTTTGATTTACTGTAGCCTTTTTACTCTTGTCTTCCTAGATGAATTTAGAGAAAAGATCACAGGGATACTTGCAGAGTGTGTAAGGAGGAGATTCCTTTTAGTAATAAGGCCAGAAAAAATGCATATGGGAAAATAAATAGAGATTTAAATTCAGAATTTAATCCTGTGATCTTGTAGGAAGAGATGATGAAACATCAGAAAGGTATGGCTACAGAACATGTAGAAATAATGAGATAAACAAGGCTGGGAGTCAATCAAGAAAAAAATGTACTTATGAAAGTTCAAGAATAAATGAGTAAATCTTGCGTTTGGTGACATTTTGAAAATTAAACAGTACATTGGGAATTCTAGATGTACTGTATGAGCAAGCATACAAAATGATATAATATTCTACAGCTGAATTTAGATATTGGAAAGACATTTGAATATGAAAGATGTAAGATCATCTGATTCCTGCTCTGGTCAGTCTGGTACTGCAATAATTGATGGTAGTGGAACAAATGGATTCAGTATAGCATACAGGAGATAATTTTTCCATTTTGAGAACACGCTTGAGAAATCAGTACCAATTTTGCACCTCAAGGAACCCTTCTCCTATTACTATTGGACATAGCTGAGGCCTGCTCTCCTTGAATTGATTTGAGGCCAGTTAGCACAAAGGAAGATATCATTATAGAGTAGGTTCTCATTCAAAGAGGACATGGGCATTGGGCACAAATGATTTTGATCAAAATATATTTGCTCAGTACGTCATATGCATTTATGTAGTTATTATATCATTAGTTCATACATTCATTGTTTAAAGAGTGTTGATGTATTGTGCTTGGATTTTATATTTTCAGCCAAAGCGACACACACCTGTGCATTTGTTTTATTTTGCAAGATGTCTTGACTAACCTTGTGTTTTGTTTTTGCACTATTGTACATATCACTGCCTTATATGTAATATCGTGGACCAGAACTACAAAACAGAATGCAAACATAATAGTTCTTGCCAGTCATGAGGTGGTCATAGTATGAATCCATATGTGTGTCATGCTAACAGACTCATATATGTAACCTGAGTTATACTGGTGAACAGTGGCGTACCACCCATATAGGCAGACCACTCCACTGCTATGGGTCCTGTGGCACAGGGGGGCCCGGAGCGCACGGGAGGCCCCGTCCCCTACTCTGCTTTATTAAGATGCGTCCCGTCCCTGTGCTCCGGGCCTCTCCTAACCCACTCACCGCCGCAACTTTTACCCTAAAGTCCTGAGAGCTCTCCTATGAGCTCCCAGCTGCCCCGCCTTCTTCCTCATGGGAAAGAAGAAGACCAAGGCCCAGCCCCCTCCAGAGTGGTGTCAGGACAAGGGACAAGTAACTGTAAGTTTGTATGTGTTTCATGTATGTATGTATGTGTGGGTATGTATGTGTGTGGGTATATGCATACACTGTACGTACTGTATATTGTACAGCGTGGCGCAGGGGTTATATTGTCCGCATGGTGTAACAGCCATGCATTTGTTGTAGAGTATATATTATAATCCCTGTACCATGCTATACAATGTACAGTATAATCCATACACCATACTGTATAATATACAGTATAATCCATACACCATGCTGTATAATAAACAGTGTAATCCGTACACCATGCTGTATAGTATACAGTATAATCCCTACACCAAGCTGTATAGTATACAGTATAATCCGTACACCATGCTGTATAATACACAGTATAATCCGTAAACCATGCTGTATAATACACAGTATAATCCATACACCATGCTGTATAGTATACAGTATAATCCGTACTCCATGCTGTATAATATACAGTATAATCCATACACCATGCTGTATAATACATTATAATCCGTACACCATGCTGTATAATATACAGTATAATCCATACACCATGCTGTATAATATACAGTATAATCCATACACCATGCTGTATAATATACAGTATAATCCATACACCATGCTGTATAATATACAGTATAATCCGTATACCATGCTGTATAGTATACAGTATAATCCGTATACTATGCTGTACAGTATACAGTCTAATCCGTACACCATGCTGTACAGTATACAGTATAATCCATACACCATGCTGTATAATATACAGTATAATCCGTACACCATGCTGTATAGTATACAGTATAATCCCTACACCATGCTATATAATATACAGTATAATCTGTACACCATGATATATAATATACAGTATAATCCGTACACCATGCTGTATAGTATACAGTATAATCCCTACACCATGCTGTATAGTATACAGTATATTCCATCCTTGTGGCTGCCCCCATTGAGTATAACATCTCCTTAATTAAAAAAAAAATAATAAATCAGTAGCTCATGTATACATTTCTTTATTGGCAAATGGGGGTGTGGCATGGGAGGAGCCAGGGTAGCATGTGGGATGGGCCGAGGTAGTGGGCGGGGTTAGGGGCCCAATTCATATTCTTGCTATGGGGCCCAATGATTTCTATGTACGCCCCTGCTGGTGAAGTGTCCTCTTAGTCAGAAACTAGAGTTGGGCTAAACTGGTAAGCATCTCACTTGTCTTGGTCTTTTCATATATAACAATTTCTTTAAAATTGTAAATTTGGTAATTTTGTGAAGTTAGTAAAGTATAATGTACATATATAAGAGGAGCAGTAGTGCTGCAGTGTTACACTACTAGAAACTGTTGGCTCTTTTCTTCTCTTTTAGAAGGATCTTTTGTAAGCACATTCAACATTTAAAATTGAGACTTCAGCATAACTTCTACATCACTATGAACTACAAACTTTTCTTTGGTAATTGGATCCATTGAACATCTTGCTCTGATATATCTGAATTGGTGAATGTTATTGCTCTAGGATATAAGGCCGATGTCTTGCTAACTATATTCCAAAAATATGAGGTAGCAGTACAGATTACATGGTGAAAAAAGAGATTCCTTTTATGCTGTCATTTTATGTTTCAGCCTTGCTCTATGGGGCATTTCTCGAGCAAAAATTGAACAGGCTTGAAGAATTGCATAGGTGATTAATGGGAATCTATTTTCATCACAGATCCTGAAGTGTTGCCACATTTTTTTAATATACATTGAGGTATATATTGAAAGCATTTTGGTAAAGAAAGTGTACATTCTCATAATTTGTTGTGACAACCTGGAAGATGGTCAGGTTGCTCAAGTGGAAAGAGAAAAAACACCCAACTGCATAGCCTCTGCTCCAGAAGACAGACAAACTAGTAGGAAAGAGTGTAGCGTGATGAGTTCACCTATTTTTGAAGCAATTAGCTCTCTATTCACATGCCGTGATGGGACTGATTTTTACAGTTATTAAACTTGCTACCTAGTTCTGGTCTGTTAGTTTTCTTTGCTCATAGTAAGTATTATAGTGTTTTTTGACCCTGCTTATTTAAGCAACCCCTCTTTCCTTGATTGCTACTGTGTTTGACCTCAGATTGTTTAGTGACCAATCACTTGCCTTTGCATCTCTGTACCTTTACTTTTTATTGGATTTTATTTGATATGGTTAAGACATTGTAACTGGATACTGTTTTGGCTTTGACATTCAAATGGTCTGTTTCTGACGCTGGCTAGTATAACCACTTGACCTGTCTGCTCCATCTGCCAGAAACTTCCTGGTGAACGCAATATTTTATAGCACTCACAGGAAGCACTCTGGGTTATATATTTAGGTTCATAATACTGGGATCACCCTATTGTGCTTTAAGCATGGCCCAAGTAGTTATATGATTGTTTTAGAGCAGGTTCATTTGTTTTTACTGAGCTAGGTAGGTAGTACAAAGACTGAAAATGGGTGCACAGACTGCTGGATAGTTACCTGTATCGCATTAGTTAAGACACAGAATGCCTAGCCCAAAATAAATCCTCATGCGTCGACTTCTTCTAGATGTTGATCAAATGGAAGGCCTTGTAAAGGGCCTTTCAATTCATATATAGTTGCAGGAATTGCAGGCACGGGCAGCTGCAGATGTTACCAAGATGTTCCCAAGAATCTAAGCTTAATTTCCTTGATTGTTTCTCTAGCAACCATAATGAATCTATCACATTTAAGGAGAACTTTAAGCTTTACTTTAGGCTTAGGCATAGGTCTTCAGGGTCAGCGAGTCGGCATAGTTATTTCTCTTCTACAGGGTGACCCTCAGATGTGGACATTTTCTGTATTCTAACACTGTTGTCTTCTGGGGACCCCTTTTTATACTAGAGTCTATGGCATTCTATTTCCTGGATTTTTTACCTGCTACAGTTGTGCTTGGATTTCCCTGGTTATGTAAGCACAACCCAGTGGGTTGATTGGTGTCTGGGTGATAGTGTCAGTTGGCACCCCAACTGCTATTCCTTCTCTTTGTCACTTCCTTTTAATTCCATGTTCACCTCTCAATTAGGGTCCATTCACATGTCCGGAAAATGGGTTAGCATCCGCACATGGCTGTTGTCCGTGTTTTGCAGATCCACAATTTGTGGACCGCAAAACACTTGTGGACGTCTGAATGGACCCTTACTTAGAGGATTTTCCAGATGTCTTCTCTGTCCTGGAATGTGACAAATTGCCTCCCCATAAGGAATTTGACTGCACAGATATTTTAGACCCATACAGTTGAGCAGTTCTCTTCTCAAACCAATACTTGCTTATGGTATTGTCAATTTTTCATTCTCCTCAGACCTGGCAGAAGAGATTAGGGGTGGACAATTCTCAGGTCCTCAGGCTATGACAAATTTCAAATTTAAAATTCCCCCTGCCAAACATGTACCTCAGTTCATTGGGCCATAAAAAATCATTTAGGTCATTAAACCATTCATCTAACATCTTAAATGTCCTTCACCTTTAGGATTCCAACAATTTTTCATATGTCCCTGTTGAAGCAATACCATCCTCTAGTGAATATTGATAAGTCTCTGCCACCAACTATCTTAGTCTAGGTCCAAGCCTTATTGTATATTCCAGTTGGGTTAGAAGGTCCCTCCAATACTGGCCTGTTTAACTCTTTGGTGCCATAAATATTTTTCCTTTTAGCTCTTATTCCCTGGCTTCCCGGATTTGTATATTTAAGGGAACTAAATCTTAATATGTATCATGTAGTAGTAAAAAAAAGTTGGGGAACTCTAAAGAGGGTCTGTCCATTCATTGAGTTTATAATGAACCTTAATTATGTTATAGACATGCCAACAATGTTTAAATGTTACAAGAGTTCATTTTTAATAAAAAAGAAAATATTACACTTCTGTATCATTTCATGTAATATACGGAATAAAAGGTCCCTATAATGTGTTATACATTATAAAAAAGAATTATATAGCATACATAAAATAATAAGAGACCACAACTCTGAATAAAAAACAACACATCAACCATAAGGCATAGAAAGTTACCTTTACTGATATCCTATCACTTTCGTAAAGCTCATCACTTGTAGCTACCGGTTTTTCCCCCATGAAGGAATGATAGCTGGGAAATACTAATTTGAAAGGAAGCATGTTGGATTCAAAGTCTTAAAAACATCAGAAGGCAGGTGTGAACAGTATGACATTGCATGTATACAGTGATAGCAAACATTGAAACTGAACAGAAGAGCTAGGGGGTCACAATCCAAAATTAGTTATAAGGAAAATCAGAAGCAGGGTCATTGCTAGGGTCTCAAAAGATCCGGGCCCAAGCCCCAATGCATATGGCCCAATTCTCTAAGTCGACCAACCGCCCCCCACCCGCCAACCCCCCTGCAAACACTAGCACTGAAGACATTTTGCTGTACTTTCTATACAGCTGCACATACCTCTCACATACAGTGCCTCTAAGTGACGTCTCCTCTGATGTAGATCTTCTCTGTCATCATCTTCTCCATTTGGTCCGGACAACTTCTCTCAGTCTCGTCTCTGCAGAGTGTGACACACAGACATCTTAGCTTACTCAATTTTCTGTACCCCAAAATACTATCCTGAAGAAATATCAGTGCCCCCATATTAATAGTGCTCCTCATAGTCCCACCAATAGTATTCCCATCTAGAATGCCCTCATTAGTAATACTGCCTCCTACAGTGCCCCCAACAATAAGTCCCTCTATTGTTCCCCCAGTGGTAATAAAGCTCCCTACAGACCCCTCAGTAGTAATAAGACCCCCAATAATGCTCCTAATAGAAATAAGGCAGATCTATAAGTCCCTCCTATAGAGCCCCCAGTAGTACTAAGAATGCCTAATGTCCCCGGATTTAAAATGCCCCCACAGTGCCCCAGTATTAATAATGCCCTCTACTGTTATAATGCTAGCTTTATATCACCCCTACTGTTATAATGCTCGCCCTGAAGCACCCCCAGTATTTATAATGCTCACCCTGAAGTGCCCCCTGCAGTTATATTCCTCAATTTATACCCATGTAAATAACATTATTTCCCTCCCTCCGCCATAGAGTCCCATGTAAGTACCATCACACTATCCCTCCAGCCCCCTCCAAAATACAGTCCCATGTAAATAGGATCACACTATCTCTCCTGCCCCCTTCAACATACAGTCCCATGTAAATAACACCACTCCCTCGACTTTTAGTCCCATGTAAATAACATCACTTCACCCCAATATCCCATGTAAATAACTTCCTTCCCTTGAGCCCTAACATACAGTCCCAGTTAAATAACTACAACTCCCAGCATTACTTGCCCTTCACTTACCTCTCCTCCTGTAGCAGACCTCACCACAGCTTCTTCCCAGGAATTCTCTTCACTGCTGAGCCGTCCTCTCTTGCACTGGTCACATGATGGTGACATCATCCAAGGTCCTTTTCAGCTACTGCATTTAGAACTGAACACATGACCTGTGATGTCATCACAGGTCCTTCAGATCTTGCAGTGCATTAGATTAAATTGTGTTGCCGTCCTGAGGAGGGCAATACAGTTGTATCTGCCTGGCAGGCAGGGCATTCGGGGTCTGGGAGAAAACATCAGGGGCCCAGGCCTCGAATGTTTTAGCCTAGCAACACCCCTGATCAGAAGTAATGTCAGAAAATGTTATTTCACCGAAAGAATTATAGATGCTTAGAACAAAGTTCCAGGAGATGTGGTTCGAAAATTAGTGAATTTAAACATCCTTGGCATAAACATTCACCTAACATAACAATACAATGGAGTGTGCAGAAGGGCAAATAAGATTAAACATGTGGTCTTTTCTGGTTTCAATCTTTTGTAAATGTTTTATGTATCAAATGTTTATATGGTTTCTTTAGCATCAGTGAACAAAGAAAAATATTAGAAACATTAAAAAAACATAAAAATATGTAGTGATAGTAATACTGCATAATGAAAGAACTATATGATGTATGTTATGAGGATCTTTATTCTGTCTATCTTAGTAAATTCCCAAGAGATATAAAGTCATTATTTACAATACTTAAATCACATTGGTTCACTGGCTGTTCCACATCATTACTATGCAAAAAAGTGATCATTTAACTTCCTGATAGACAAGCATGCTGTAAGTTTGAAAAAGAAAAGCCCAGAATATGTTGCAAAACACCACAAACTAGTGAATAACAAAGAAATATTTCACTTAAGATTTGTGAGTACTGGGATTTAGCGTCTTTTGAGGTAGTCTATTGGGAATTTTGAGGTGTGTTTAGGATCATTGTCCATTTGTAAAAGCCATCCTTTTTTTCCAACATCAGCTTTTTTTTACAGTTGGTGTGATATTTGCTTCCAATATTTGCTGGAATTTTATTGAATCCATTATTCCATCTACCCCTGAAATGCACATGCTTAATGGTTGGAGAGATGTTCTTTTCATGAAATTCTGCACCCTTTTTCTTCAAACATACCTTTGCTCATTGTAGCCAAAAAGTTATTTTTTTAACCCCACTCAAAGGGTTGTTGTTAACCCTTTCGCGCCCGGAGGTTTTTTCGGTTATGCATTTTCGTTTTGCGCTCCCTGCCTTCAAACAGCCATAACTCTTTTATTTTTCTGTTCACATTGCTGTATGAGGGCTTATTTTTTGCGGGACAAGTTGTACTTTCCAACGCCACCATTTAATATTGCATATGGTGTAGTGGGAAGAGGGAAACAAATTCCAAACCGGGTGAAATTGCAAAGAAAACGCTATTCCTCTACAGTTCTACGGGTTTCTTATTTTCAGCGTTTGATGTGCATTAAAACTGATCCACTACTTTCTTTCTACTGGTCAGTACGAATCCGGCAATACCTAATATGTATAGTTTTTCCTGCGTTTTCATAGTGATAAAATAATTAGAAAGTTGCCCTTTTTTTTTTTTTTTTCCCTTGTCAAATCTTGACCCCTATAACTTTTTGGTATTTATGTGTACAGAGCTGTATGGGGGCTCATTTTTTGCGGGACGATCTGAAGTTTTTATTGATACCATTCTGGGGTGTGTATGACTTTTTGATCACTTTTTATTTAATTTTTTTTAGAAAAAAAAAGTGACAAAAAATGGCAAATCGCCATTTGGACGCTTTTTTCCGCCACACAATTCGCCGTATTGGAATTTTTTTTTATATTTTAAAAGTACGGGCGTTTTCGGTCACGTTGATACCCATGATGTCTATATTTATTGTTATTTAGGTATTTATTTTTTAATTATACGGAAAGGGGGGTGATTTGAACTTTTATATCTTTTTTATTTTTTATATATTTTTTAACATTTTTTTTAATTTTTTTTTTACTATTTGAAAGGTCAAATATGGGCTGATATATTGTGGCTTTTAAGAATATATATATATATGATATATCTAGTGGCCAGAATAAGAATTGCACTTTGAAAACTGTAATCCTCACCAGCGAGGATTACAGTTTTCATATGGTGTACAGATACCCCGATTGGCCACACGGGGTGTCTGTACACCACCCGGAAGCGAATGCTTCCGGGTTGAGACGCAACTAGATGCCGTGATCACGTGTGATCATGGCATCTAGGCTCCCAGGAAGACGCCGCCGATGGCGGTAAGTAGCGGCAAGTCTCTGCTGTTAGAAACAGCAGAGACTTGCCGGCCATGACGCCCGCCGCACCCGCGAGCGGGCGTCATGTGCCCGCATCGCCCCAGCGCCGTACATGTACGGCGCTGGGCGCGAAGGGGTTAATGGAGTGTATTCTGAGCAGAGGCTGGTTACAAGTGGGGTGCCACAAGGATCTGTTCTGCGTCCTGTTCTGTTTAACATGTTTGTAAGTGACATAAGGGACGGCTTGGTAGGGAAGGTTTGCTTGTTTGCTGATGACACAAAAGTGTGTAATAGGGTTGATGTTCCAGGAGGTGTCTGTAATATCGAGAATGATTTATCTTTATTAGATAAGTGGTCAAAAAATGGAAACTCCAGTTCAATGTTTCCAAATGTAAAATAATGCACTTGGGGAGAAGAAATCCTCTATCTGAGTATCATATTGGCAGTTCTGTGTTAACAAAGACTTCAGAAGAGAAGTATTTGGGGGTAGTCATCTCTGACAGCCTCAAAATGAGTAACCAATGCAGCCAGGCGGTAGGGAAAGCAAATCGTATGCTTGGCTGCATAGCTAGAGGTATAACAAGCCGAAAGAGGGAGATTGTGATCCCTCTGTATAGAGCTATAGTGAGACCACATCTGGAATACTGTGTTCAATTCTGGAGACCTCATCTGCAAAAGGATATTGCTAAAATAGAACGGGTCCAAAGAAGAGCTACAAAAATGGTGGAAGGTCTAAAGCATAGAACTTATCAAGAAAGACTCTTAATATGTATAGTCTGGAGGAAAGAAGATAAAGGGGGGACATGATTGAAACCTTTAAATATGTTAAAGGACTGAATAAAGTTCAGGAAAGAAGGGTTATTAATAAGAAACTGAACACAAGAACACATGGGCACAATCTGAGGTTAGTTGGGGGAAAATCAAGAACAACATTAGAAAATATTATTTCACTGAAAGAGTAGTAGAAGCTTGGAACAAACTTCCAGCAGAGGTGGTTGATAAATCCATAGTAACTGAATTTAAACATGCCTGGGATAAACATGTATCTATCCTAAGATAACAATAAAGGAATAATAAAAGGGCAGACTTGATGGACCAGGTGGTCTTTTTCTGCCGTCAATCTTCTATGTTTCTACGTTTCTACTCCCTTACAAGCTTTGCATCTCCTGCACCAATAAAAGCCCACATGTTTGGCTCTATCTCCTTCATTAATATAACTATGAGTCAGGATTAGAGATGAGCGAGTACTAAAATGCTCGGGTGCTCGTTATTCGAGTCAAATTTTTCCCGATGCTCGGGTGCTCGTTTCGAATAACGAACCCCATTGAAGTCAATGGGAGACTCGAGCATTTTTTGCAGGGGACCAAGGCTCTGCCTAGGGAAGGCTGGGTGAAAACCTGGAAACCTCAGAAAATGATGGAAACACCACGGAAATGGACAGGAAACAGCAGGGGCAGCATGCATGGATGCCTCTGAGGCTGCCTAATCGTACCATTACCCCACATTCTGGCCAACAGCCTTAGGGTGACCCTCAAGACAATTGTGCTGACCCAGACCAAGATGGGCAAGGCACATGCGCTGGCACATGTTAGGAAAGCACCCAACTAGGTGCAACGAAGGTCCATCGTCGCCTGTGGGTGACACCACTGCCCATGCTGGCACTGCTGTCCTATCCCCTGCCCCACGACGCAGACATAAGCCTGACACAGCGTGGTGACAGCGTGGTGGTGACACCAACAAGTGACCAAATTAGAGTGAGGTGGCAGGTGAACCACCCAAACATTTACCCTGACACAGCATGGCGGTGAACCCAGATTGACCAAGTGAGACTGAGGTAGCAGGTGAAGCACTTAAAATTTTACCATGACACGGAATGGCGGTGAACGTCAGACGCCGCCTGCATGATATTAGGGATAGAGCTGCTGTCTGTCAGGGAGAGTGTTAGGTCCTGAATTTTGATGTTGGTTAGGCAGGAATCACCCACAAATAACCCAACAGCCCTTCTAAGGGCAACAAGCACCTTTTTTTTTGGTCTCCTCCTGGCTGCTGCATGAGATTAGGGATAGAGCTGCTGTCTGTCAGGGAAAGTGTTAGGGCCTGAATTTAGATGTTGGTTAGGCAGGAATCACCCACAAAGAACCCAACAGCCCTTCTAAGGGCTACAAGCACCTTTTTTTGTCTCCTCCTGGCTGCTGGCTGGGACTTGTAGTGCAGCTACCGCCATCTTGGCTGCACACTGTTAGGGCGTGAAATTAGAATGTGGTTAGGCAGGAATCATCCACAAAGAACCCAACGCTCCTTCTAAGGGCTACAACTACCTTTTTTTTGGCCTCCTCCTGGCTGCTGGCTGGGACTTGTAGTGCAGCGACCGCCATCTTGGCTGCACACTGTTAGGGCCTCAATTTAGATTTTGGTTAGGCAGGAATCACCCACAAAGAACCCAACGGTCCTTCTAAGGGCTACAACGACCATGTTTTTTGGCCTCCTCTCGGCTGCTGGCTGGGACTTTTAGTGCAGCTACAGCCATCTTGGCTGGACGCTGTGCACAGCGACTGGTGGCAGAAGGGACAGCACGTGGTCCACACAGACCCAAAAGAAATTGCCCATAGTCCTCTCAGTACTCATGTTTGCTGCTGCTGTACCTTGGCTTGCTGAGATCTGTAGTGCAGTCTAAGGAATACGTTTTTTCTCTCAGTTATATATACTACAGTCCAGTGAACAATTATATTGTGTTCTGTACAGTAGCGTCAGTCTAGGGTATACGTTTTTTCTCTCAATTAGATATCCTACAGCGCAGTGAAATATTCTGTCGTGTGCTGCACCGTAGCCGGAGTGTAGAAAATATACTTTTTTTCTCTCAGTTATATATCATACAGTGGGGTAAAAAATTGAGTGATTTGCGGTACAATAGCCGCCGTCTAAAGACTACGTTTTTTCTCTCAATTATATATACTACAGTGCAGTGAAAAATTCTGTCGTGTGCTGCACACTAGCCAGAGTGTAGAAAATATACGTTTTTCGTCTCAGTTATACATTACACAGTGCAATGCAAAATTCTGTTGTGTGCTGCACACTAGCCGGAGTCTAGAAAATATACATTTGTTCTCTCATTCATATATCCTACAGTGCAGTGAAAAATTGTGTGGTGTGCATTATACTAGCGGCAGTCTAGAGAATACGTTTTTTTTCTCAGATACATTTAATACAATCCAGTGAAAAATTTTGTGGTGTGTGGTACACTATCCGCAGTCTAGAGAATACGTTTGTGGCCTCAGATATTAATTCGACAGTTTAGTGATTACACAAAATGTTGAACCCAAGGGCTAAGGGTCGAGGACATGGGCGTCCAAGTGATGTAGGGGGGCAGAGGACGTGGTCCTGGGCAGGGTGACACAGTACTTACTGATGAGGGAGCAGTGGAACGCCGCAGAGTTTCGCTCCCTAGCTTCATCTTGCAACTTACAAGGTCAAGTGGTACACCACTATTGAAACCACAACAGTGCTAACAGGTGATGACATGGATAGCGGATAATGTGTCCAAGTAATTTATCCACCACCCAGTCTTCCACACAGTCCACCCACTTTAGCCAAGGGAGTAGACCTCTGGCTCCTCCAGCTCAACCTCCTTCCCCCCAGCCTGCCTCTTGTTGGGGTGTGGGAGTCGTTGCCGTTAGAAACAGTCCTCACTCAGGTCTTGGCAAAATAAGCTCAGGTTTATTTTTGAGCAAAAACAAAACAAATTAACAAAAACAAAGTTCAGGAGAATAAGGAGTTAAGTTGCAGCTACCTTAGGATCAAGTAGCACCCCAGCTCTCAGCTCATCCAGTCTGAACTGAAGATCCCTCCACCTACATACAAGGGCACTTATATACAATTTACCAGTTCCCAGAATCCATCAGTCTTAAAGGAACATGCATTTGGTTTAAAACAGAAATATTGCACATAAATCATACATTAAACTACATAAAACACAAAGCATTCTATCTGTCTCCTTTTAAAACAAAAAAGGAGCTTACAATCTATATACATTTTACCAAATCATACCAAACATAACATAAGAACATAAACCCACTAGGTTTGGCTGCAGCTTTGCCTCACCTGGCAATAATTAGCAGCACCCTATATAAACCCAGCACACCCTCTCCTCAGGTTTAGTCTCCTGCAGGTAAGTAGCTGGTAATGTGGTGTGTTTGGTGGTAGGGAATACTGAGCTAGTTTGTCTGTGGAAATGATAGTGGGCAGAGACAAAGGTTTGCTGGCCAGCATGTGAAAAAAAGAGAGAGAAGATACATACA
>ONZH01005232.1:0-18901 GCA_900303285.1 Rhinella marina
CATACAACTATTGGGTTGCAAAGCTGGACACGTTGCCCGAACTGGAGCTGTACGCCTTGGAGGTGCTGGCCTGCCCTGCCGCTAGCGTGTTGTCAGAGCGGGTCTTCAGTGCAGCTGGTGGCATCATCACTGATAAGCGTACACGCCTGTAAACTGACAGCGCTGACAGGCTGACGATTATTGAAATGAATAAAGCCTGATTTCACCGGAATGCAAATCTCCACCGGGGGAAAGCAGCTCAACATGAAGATTCTTTATGTATCCTCTCCTCTCCTCCTCCTCCTCTTCGCACACAAACGCTGAGCCAACAGGCAATGTTTCTGAGGGCCAACTGGTAAACAATGTTTATGGAGGGCCACCTACAGGCCCTCTCTCCAATCAATTTTTTAGGAGCGTCAACTACAGACACTCAAAAACAATTTTACAAGAGGGTCAACTACAGACACTCCAAAACAATTTTACAGGAGGGGCAACTACAGACACTGCAAAACAATTTTTTAGGAGAATCAACTTCAGACACTCCAAAAAAATTTTTGGGAGGCTCACCTACAGCCATTTGACTGCAATCTCAGTCTGACCAATGCATTGGTGGTGTCACCGCCATGCTGTATCAGTGTAAAATTTTATGTGCTTCACCTGCTACCTGAGTGTAACTTGGTCACTCTGGGTTCACCGCCATGCTGTGTCAGTGTAAAATTTTATGTGCTTCACCTGCTACCTGAGTGTAACTTGGTCACTCTGGGTTCACCGCCATGCTGTATCAGTGTAAAATTTTATGTGCTTCACCTGCTACCTCAACTAACTTGGTCACTTGTTGGTGTCAACATTAGAGTGCGGCTACTATACCGCAAACGACAGAATTGTTCACTGCACTGTAGTATATATAACTGAGAGAAAAAAGGAATTTTTAGACTGCGGCTAATTTACCGCAAACCACTCAATTTTTCACTGGACTGTAGTACATATAACTGAGAAAATATGTATTTTATAGACTGACGCTGCTGTACAGCACATTACAGAATTGTTCACTGGACTGTAGTATATATAAATGAGAAAAAAAAGTAGTCTTTAAATGGCGGCTATTTTACCGCAAACCACTAAATTTTTCACTGGACTGTAGTATATATAACTGAGAAAAAACGTATTTTATAGACTGACGCTGCTGTACAGCACACTACAGAATTGTTCACTGGACTATTGTATATATAAATGAGAAAAAAATGTAGTGTTTAGAGATGAGCGAACATGCTCGTCCGAGCTTGCTGCTCGTTCGAGCATTAGGGTATTCGCATATGCTCGCTACTCGGACGAGCATATTGTGATCCTCGAGGAAATGGCATCTTCCTCTTCCTGCATGTTAGGTGCCTTTTTTCAGCCAATCAACATGCAGGAGAGTCTTTGGTACCTCCTAGCATCACGTTTAGCCCCTACAAGTCGATAGCAGGTATTGGCTGGCCAGATCAGATGACCTGGGAATATAAGAATCTGGTCCCGCGCTGCTCGCGTCATACGCCGTCTGCATGAGATTAGGGATAGAGCTGCTGTCTGTCAGGGAGAGTGTTAGGGCCTGAATTTAGATGTTGGTTAGGCAGGAATCACCCATAAAGAACTCAACAGCCCTTCTAAGGGCTACAAGCACCTTTTTTTTTGGTCTCCTCCAGGCTGCTGGCTGGGGCTTGTAGTGCAGCTACCGCCATCTTGGCTGCACACTGTACACAGTGACTGGTGGCAGAAGGGACAGCACGTGGTCCACACAGACCCAAAAGAAATTGCCCAAAGTACTCATTTTTGCTGCTGCTGTACCTTGGCTTGCTGAGATCTGTAGTGCAGTCTAGGGAATATATTTTTCTGTTATTTCAATACACTACAATTCAGTTAACAATTATGTAGTGTACTGCACAGTAGCGTCAGTCTAGGGAATACGTTTTTCTCTCATTTCTATACACTACAGTCCAGTGAACAATTATGTAGAGTACTGTACAGTAGCGTCAGTCTAGGGAATACGTTTTTCTGTCATTTCTATACACTACAGTCCAGTGAACAATTATGTAGTGTACTGTACAGTAGTGTCAGTCTAGGGAATACGTTTTTCTGTCATTTCTATACACTACAGTCCAGTGAAGCATTATGTAGTGTATTGTACAGTAGCGTCAGTCTAGGGAATACGTTTTTCTGTCATTTCTATAAACTACTGTCCAGTGAACAATTATGTAGTGTGCTGTACAGTAGCTTCAGTCTAGGGAATACGTTTTTTTATATATCCTACAGTGCAGTGAAAAACTGAGTGGTTTGCGGTGCAATAGCCGCCGTCTAAAGACTACGTTTTTACTCTCAGTCATATATACTATAGTGCAGTGCGAAATTGTGTCATGTGCTGCACACTAGTCGGAGTGTAGAAAATATACGTTTTTCCTCTTAGTTATATATTATACAGTGCAGTGAAAAATTCTGCCGTGTGCTGCACACTAGCCGGAGTGTAGAAAATCTAAGTTTTTCCTCTCAGTTATATATTATACAGTGCAGTGAAAAATTCTGTCGTGTGCTGCACACTGGCCGGAGTGTATAAAATATACGTTTTTCCTCTCAGTTATATATTATACAGTGCAGTGAAAAATTGAGTGATTTGCGGTGCAATAGCCGCCGTCTAAAGACTACATTTTTCCTCTCAGATATATTTACTACAGTGCAGTGCGAAATTGTGTTGTGTGCTGCACACTAGCCAGAATATAGAAAATATATGTTTTTCCTCTCAGTTATACATTATACAGGGCAGTGAAAAATTTCTGTCGTGTGCTGCACACTAGCCGGAGTGTAGAAAATATAAGTTTTTCCTCTCTGTTATATATTATACAGTGCAGTGAAAAATTCTGTCATGTACTGCACACTAGCCGGAGTGTATAAAATATACATTTTTCCTCTCAGTTATATATTATACAGTGCAGTGAAAAATTGAGTGGTTTGCGGTGCAATAGCCGCCATCTAAAGACTACGTTTTTCCTCTCAGTTATATATACTACAGTGCAGTGCGAAATTGTGTCGTGTGCTGAACACTAGCCGGAGTGTAGAAAATCTAAGTTTTTCCTCTAAGTTATATTTTATACAGTGCAGTGAAAAACTATTTTGTGTGCTGCCCACTAACCAGAGTTTATAAAATATACGTTTTTCCTCTCAGTTATATATTATACAGTGCAGTGAAAAATTGAGTGGTTTGCGGTGCAATAGCCGCCGTCTAAAGACTACGTTTTTCCTCTCAGATAAATTTACTACAGTGCAGTGCGAAATTGTGTCGTGTGCTGCACACTAGCCGGAGTGTAGAAAATATACGTTTTTCCTCTCTGTTATACATTACACAGGGCAGTGAAAAATTTCTGTTGTGTGCTGCACACTAGCCGGAGTGTAGAAAATATAAGTTTTTCCTCTCAGTTATATATTATACAGTGCAGTGAAAAATTCTGTTGTGTGCTGCACACCAGCTGGAGTGTAGAAAATCTAAGTTTTTCCTCTCAGTTATATTATACAGTGCAGTGCGAAATTGTGTCGTGTGCTGCACACTAGCCGCAGTGTAGAAAATATATACGTTTTTCCTCTCAGTAATACATTATAGAGGGCAGTGAAAAATTATTTCGTGTGCTGCCCACTAACCAGAGTTTATAAAATATCCGCAACCTGAAGGCATTGGCTGTCCCTCAGTACTTGGTCCCCAGCCGCCACTATTTTTCCCGATGTCCCAGCCCTACACCAGCACGTGTCAGATAACATCATCCGTGCCCTGACCCACGCGGTTAGTGATAAGGTCCACCTAACCACGGACACGTGAACGAGTGCTGCCGGGCAGGGACACTATATCTCACTTACAGCACATTGGGTTAACTTGGTGGAGGCTGGGACCGAGTCTGACCCTGGGGCCGCTCATGTAATGCCCACACTGAGGATTGCGGGCCCTGCCTCGGTCACGGTTTCTCAGATGTACTATGCCTCTTCCTCCAACCTCTCCTCCTCCGAATTACCATCCGTGGGCACGGCGCCTTCAGTCGGTAGCTCTAGGCGCAGCAGCAGTGCCGTGGGTAAGCGCCAGCAGGCGGTGCTCAAACTGCTGAGCTTAGGTGACAAAAGGCACACCACCCAAGAGCTGTTACAGGGCATCACGGCGCAGACCGATCTGCGGCTGGCACTGCTGAACCTCAAGCCAGGAATGGTTGTGTGTGACAACGGGCGTAACCTGGTGGCGGCTCTGCAACTCGGCACACTGACACATGTGCCATGCCTGGCCCACGTGTTCAATCTCGTAGTTCAGCGGTTCCTCAAGACATACCCCAATCTGTCTGATTTTCTCACCAAGGTGCACGGCATCTGTGCGCATTTCCGCATGTCAACCACAGAAGCTGCCACTCTCAGGCCAGTGAGGAGAGGGAATTCTTGTGTGTTGGGACTCTGGCGCACATGGCAGACTTCATGTTAGGCTGCCTATCCCGTGACCCTCGCGTTAGAAGCATTTTTTCAAACACCGATTACTGGGTGTTCACTCTCCTGGACCCACAGTACAAGCAGAACCTTTCCACTCTCATCCCTGTAGAGGAAAGGAGTATGAGAGTGAATCAATATCAACAGGCCCTGGTGCACAAGCTGAAACAATCCTTCCCATCTGACGCCGCTAGCGACAGAGGGCGTGGTTCTGTGGGCCAAGTAGCGGGGGAGAGGAGGCGAGCAGGCAGCTTGTCCAGCACTGGCAGGGAAACGCTCTCCAAGGACTTTGCCAGTTTTATGTCACCCCTGGCAAGACACTGTCACCTGTCCCCAGTCTAGGCAGAGTAGGGGGGAGCTGTACAGAAAGATGGTGAGGGAGTACACAGCTGACCATACCAACGTCCTGCGTGATCACTCTACTCCATACAACTACTGGGTTTCAAAGCTGGACACGTGGCCTTAACTGACGCTGTACGTCTTGGAGGTGCTGGCCTGTCTTGCCGCTAGCGTGTTGACAGAGCGAGTATTCAGTGCAGCTGGTGGCGTCATCACCGATAGGCGTACACGCCTGTCAACTGACAGCGCTGACAGGCTGACGCTTATTAAAATGAACAAATCCTGGATTTCACCGGAATTCAAATCTCCTCCGGGGGAAAGCAGCTAAAGAATAAGATTCCTTATGTATCCGATTCCTCTCCTCTACTCCTCCTCCTCCTTCTCTTCATTGCCAAACGCTGATCCAAAAGGGAATTTTTTTAGAGGGCCAACTGGCACTCTTTTAAGACAATGTTTCCGGAGGGCCACCTACAGGCCCTCTCTCCAAACAATTTTTCCGGAGCGTCAACTACAGACACTCTAAAATAATTTTTCAGGAGCGTCAACTACAGACACTCTAAAACAATTTTTCAGGAGCGTCAACTACAGACACTCTAAAACAATTTTTCGGGATCGTCAACCACAGACAATAAAAAAATTTTTTTTCGGAGGGTCGACTTCGACCTCAAAAAAATTTTGAGAGGCTCACCTACAACCATTTGACTGCAATCTCAGTCGGACAAAGGCATTGGTGGTGTCACCGCTGTGCTGTGTCAGGCTAAATTTTTGGGTGGTTCACCTGCTACCTCAGTCTAACTCGATCACTCTGTTGTCACCGCTGCCATACAGGGTCACGCTAAATTTTTATGTGCTTCGCCTGCTCCTTCAGTGTAACTCGGTCACTCTGTAGTCACAGCCATACAGGGCCACAATAAATTTTTATGTGCTTCGCCTGCTCCTGCACTGTAACTCGGTCACTCTGTAGTCACAGCCATACAGGGCCACGATAAATTTTAATGTGCTTCTCCTGCTCCCGCAGTGTTACTCGGTCACTCTGTAGTCACAGCCATACAGGGTCACGCTAAATTTTTATGTACTTCATCTGCTCCCACAGTGTAACTCGGTCACTCTGTAGTAACAGCCATACAGGGTCACGCTAAATTTTTATGTGCTTCGCCTGCTCCCGCAGTGTAACTTGGTCACTCTGTAGTCACAGCCATACAGGGCCACGCTAAATTTTAATGTGCTTCGCCTGCTCCCGCAGTGTAACTCGGTCACTCTGTTGTCACCGCCATGCTGTGTCAGGCTTATGCCTGCATTGTGTGGCTGGGGAAAGGAGAGAAGTGCCAGCATGGGCATGGGTGATGGACCTTCGTTGCACCTAGTTGGGTGCTTCCCTAACATGTGATGGGCATGTGCCTCGCCTTTCTTGGTCTGGGTGAGCACAATTGCCATGAGGGTAACCACCAGTTTGTTGCAGGAGAATTTTGGGTAGTGGTGGGATTAGGCAGCCTCAGAGGCATCCATGCATGCTGCCCCTGCTGTTTCCTGTCAATTTCCGTGGTGTTTCCATAATTTTCTGAGGTTTCCAGTTTTTCATTCAGCCTTCCCTAGGCAGAGCCTTGGTCCCCTGCAAAAAATGCTCGAGTCTCCCATTGACTTCAATGGGGTTCGATACTCGAAACGAGCACCCGAGCATCGGGAAAAGTTTGTCTCGAATAACGAGCACCCGAGCATTTTAGTGCTCGCTCATCTCTAATCCTTACACCTCAATCCTTTAAGATGGATCCGGGTAAGATGCAGGCCATTTTGGATTGGGTGCAGCCTTTCTCCCTTAAAACGTTACAGCGCTTTTTAGGTTTTGCTAACTACTACCTAAAATTTATCAAAAAATTTTCGGTCATTGTTAAACCTCTCACTGATCTGATGCGAAAAGGGGATGATTTAGTTAATTGGTCCTTAGAGGCTATAGAGACTTTTGAATCACTCAAAAGTGTTTCATTGATGCCCCAGTCTTGGCCCAACCTGACCAAAAAAGGCATTTTGTAATTGAAGTTGACGCCTCCGAGGATGGAGTAGGGGCAGTACTTTCCCAGGGATCATCCACCTTCACTAATTTGAGACTCTGTGCTTTTTTCAAGTAAACTTTCTCCAGCCAAGAAATTACGATATCGCTATTAAATGTGCCTTTGAAGATTGGCGTCATTTTTTGGAAGGGGCTCTACATTGTGTTACTGTTCTTACTGACCATAAAAATGAAATCTACCAGATGTTTAAATCCCAGATGGGCTTTGTTTTTTACTCGTTTTAATTTCTGTATTACTTTCAGGCAAGGAAGTAAAAATGTTAAGGCACATGCCTTATTCCTGCGTTTTCATGCCTTCCAGCCACTTGAGTCTCCCCCCGAACTTATTTTGCCTGCAGATATTGTGGCCGCGACTTCATCTAAACTGATTTCCACGGGACAACACCTGGCTCCACTTGAATCCCCTAAAGATAAGTTGTTTGTCCCTGCTCATTTGCGTCTCCGGCTTCTGGGTGAGTGTTATAACTCTGCATTGAGTGGTCATCCTCTTCTCTTCCCATTCTCTTTTCGTTGATCATATTGTCCGACTACATGGTGTTCCAGAGAATTTAATTTAATATCTCCTTGTCATTTTCATCGGCCTTCCATCCGGAAACCAACGGTGAACCTGAACACCTAAATCAATCTCTGGAGCAATATTTGAGATGTTATGTTTCTGATAATCAACACCTGTGGATGAAATATCTGTATGTTGCTGAGTTCGCCATTAATAATCAAGTGACCGTCTACCAGTATGTTTCCTTTTTTTGTAACCCGGGGTTTCATCCGCGATTCTGTTCTTTTTCTACGTCTGCCTCCTTGGTCCCGGAGGCTAACCTAGTTGTCAAAGAACTGTGCACAGTCTGGGCCCAGGTTCAGTCGAACCTGAAGAAAGCCCAGGAGGTTCAGAAGTCTAAAGCGAATAAAAGACATTCTCAGGGTGTTGATTTTAAAGTGGGTGACATGGTGTGGTTGTCCATTAAGAATTTAAGCGTGAAGGTACCATTGAAAAAAATTGCTCCTCAATTCATTGGGCCTTATGAGATAATGCATATTATTAACCCTGTGTCTTTCAAATTATGTTTGCCTAATTCCTTCCGGATCCATAATGTGTTCCATAAATCTTTACTTAAAAAGTATGTTCCATCTGTTTTTCCTGCAGAAGAGCCTCCGTTGCCAGTGGAGATTGCAGCACAGTTAGAGCATGAGGTGTTTAGAGTCATTGATGTCAGGAAAGTTCAGAACTCATTTCAGTATCTGGTACACTGGAAGGGGTTTGGTCCGGAGGAGAGATGAGTGTCAGCCAACAAAATGCACGCGGACTCTTTGATTAAGAGCTTCCATCTGGCTCATCCTGAGAAACCGTCCCCGGCAGGTAAGGGTCCGATGGCACCTTGTGAAAGAGGGGGTACTGTAACGGTGAGCTGGCGACGCGCTCCATCCTTGCTGCACCGCCGCTCGCCCTTATGTAGCTCTGAATGAGAACGCAGCAAGAGTCCTCATTCCCATGGAGATCAGGGGGTGAAGATTACCCAACAGTGTACGCTTTCCGGCGTACGCCCACTCCGTACTTGTGTACAGGGAGCGAGGCAAACCTGGGAGCATACCCTTCCTAGCATACGTTCACTTCCTGCTGGTGTACAGAATGCGAGGTGAATGCGGCAGTGTACACTTCCGGGAGCGGCCGGTGGACGCCTTTCCTTTAGTGATGTACAAGCAGGGCAGGTGAGCGCGGGCGTGGACAGGCCAGCACTCACCTGTGGAGAGTCAGTATTGGGGTCATGTGACACTGGCCACATCACATGACGTGGGACTATTTAACAGGCAGCCTCCTGGCCACAGGTTGCCTGTGATTGGTCTTATTACCTGAACTTGCTATATTGAACTGCTGTGACTTTGTACTTCGACTTCGGCTTGTGAATTTGACTTCATCCTCTTCTCATCCTCTTGTACTTCATTACCTCTTGGCTCTGACCTCGGCTCGTGTTTTTTACTTTGCTCCTGTTTGTTCTCCTGGTTTTGACGTGACTTCCTGGTTTGACCTCGGCTTGGTTATATTCTTATATTGTGCGTGTTCTGTCTTTTGTTTTCTCCCATTGTTCCCCTCCCTGTACTGCCCAGCACGTACCTAGGCTAGGGACTGTCGACAAGTTGTACGCCATTTCCTAGGATGGGCCATGCAAGTAGGCATGGTCAGTGGTGGGGTTGAGTTCAAGGCTTCACATTCCCCTGAACTGTGACACATTCTAGTTCTTTTGGCCATCTAGAAAGAGAACTAGCTTGCATGTTTCATTAAGGCAGGTGTACGCTTTGTAGGATGTTATAATTCTCGTGTCTCACTTTCAGTTGAAGGCCATTTTAGTGGGCTTTCTGTTGTATATGACTTTGCTTCTTGGTATAGTAGGGGCATTCCCAAAAACCCAGAGGGGTATTGCCTGTTCTACAATGATTGTGCACGCGTACTCAGCGTACTATGGGCTCTCCATAAAGAAAAATGGTACCCCTAAGACAATGCATATGTAACATAGTAACATAGTTTATAAGGCCAAAAAAAGACATCTGTCCATCCAGTTCGGCCTGTTATCCTGCAAGTTGATCCAGAGGAAGGCAAAAAACCCCAGTGAGGTAGAAGCCAATATTCCTCACTTTAGGGGAAAAAAAAATCCTTCCCGACTCCAATCAGGCAATCAGAATTACTCCCTGGATCAACAACCCATTTCTAGTAACTATAACCTGTAATATTATTACCCTCCAGAAATACATCCAGGCCCCTCTTGAAATCTTTTACTGAACTTACCACCACCACCTCCTCAGGCAGAGAGTTCCATAGTCTCACTGCTCTTACCGTAAAGAATCCTCTTTTATGTTTGTGTACAAACCTTCTTTCCTCCAGGCGCAGAGCATGTCCGCTCGTCACAGTCACAGTTCTGGGGATAAAAAGATCATGGGAGAGATCTCTGTACTGACCCCTGATATATTTAAACATTGTTATTAAATCTCCCCTCAGTCGTCTTTTTTCTAAAGTAAATAACCCTAATTTTGACAATCTTTCTGGGTACTGTAGTGACCCATTCCAGTTATGACTTTAGTTGCCCTCCTCTGAACCCTCTCCAGCTCTGCTATGTCTCCCTTGTTCACAGAAACCCAGAACTGTACACAGTTATCCATGTGTGGTCTAACTAGTGATTTGTAAAGTGGCAGGACTATGTTCTCATCATGGGCATCTATGCCTCTTTTGATGCAACCCATTATCTTATTGGCCTTGGCAGCAGCTGTCTGACACTGGTTTCTACTGCTTAGCTTGCTGTTCAGTAAAATTCTTAGGTCCTTTTACATGTCAGAGTTACCCAGTGTTTTACCATTCAGTATGTACTGGTGACTTGCATTATTCCTTCCCATGTGCATAACCTTACATTTGTCAGTGTTAAACCTCATCTGCCACTTCTCTACCCAAGCCTCCAGTCTATCCAGATCCATCTGTAGCAGTGTACTGTCCTCTTCTGTGTTAATTACTTTTTCACAGTTTAGTGTCATCTGCAAAAATTGATATTTTACTGTGCAAGCCTTCTACAAGATCATTAATAAATATATTGAAGAGAATAGGGCCCAATACTGACCCCTGTGGTACCCCACTAGTGACAGTGACCCAATCTGAGTATGTGCCGTTAATAACCACCCTCTGTTTTCTATCATTGAGCCAGTTACTTACCCACATACAGACATTTTCTCCCAGTCCAAGCATTCTCATTTTATATACTAACCTTTTATGTGGTACCGTGTCAAATGCTTTGGAGAAGTCCAGATATACAACATCCATTGATTCGCCAGAGTCAAGTCTAGAACTTACCTCCTCATAGAAACTGATTAAATTGGTTTGACATGACCGATCCCTCATGAAGCCATGCTGATATGGAGTTATTTGCTTATTTTTATTTAGGTACTCCAAGATAGCATCTCTTAGAAAACCTTCAAACAGTTTACACACAACAGATGTTAAACTTACCGGCCTATAGTTTCCAGGCTCTGTTTTTGGACCCTTTTTGAATATTGGCACCACATTTGCTATGCGCCAATCCTCTGGAACACTCCCTGTCAGTATAGAGTCCTTAAATATCAGAAATAATTGTCTGGCTATGATATTACTTAATTCTTTTAGAATACGGGGGTGTATGCCATCCGGTCCTGGCGATTTGTCTATTTTAATCTTTTTAGGACGTCGCTGTATGTATATTGTCGCTGTATGTATATTGTTGAGAAACGCAACTCTCCCTGTAAAAGAACTAAATGACCAAGCAAAATAAAATGTTTTCCTTTATAGAAAACCTATATTGTGACAAATTAATTAAAATAAAAATGGCCATAGATGAAAAATTAAAAGCTAATAAGGTCTGAATAACGATAAGATTGTCCTTCCTCTCATGTGCTTTTATCCTGTACTTTTTTTTCTATATTTGAAGCCTCCTGGTATGCTTTTCAAACTAGTACAATAATCAATGGGGTTAAGGTAAGTGCAAAGGAAATGTGCATATATCGGAAGGCTTATACGAGTTACTAATACTTCAAGTGAGTTCATTAGTTTAAAGAAATATATTTGACAAGAGTTTTAGCTGATGGTTCTATCTATAATTCCACTGAATCAGTTGATGCCATAAGTGTTTGCGGCAGGAATTCTAAGCAGGAAACCAGGCACATCTTCATTTGAGGACATGCAATAAAAAAAAACAATTATTCTGAATAGGTGAATGGAGGATTGATTTTCTTGATCCCTTTAAACCCTGACTGCTTTCTATGACTAATTGATTCAAGGTTCAACCACAAAAAGAATTGTGTTCGTTGCTGAGATGTGATTCTGTCAGTCTGATATACATTTTCTCTGTAGGCTTTGCGGTCTCAAACCAGGCCTTGGAAAAAAAATCTTATATAGTCATTGCCTTTATAGCTATTGATAAAATTGTGAAAGATTTTCCACTATGTATACTGTAAAATGTTGTTTACAAAGTCAAATCCACATGTGAAAAATGTATACTATACCTATCAACAAAATCTGAGTTTTCATTGGGAACAACAGCTCTATTTTTTAGAATGTGTTAGTTATTGAACATTTGGAAACAAACATTTTTGCTATTAATGTATTAAAAATTAAACTAGAACCTTAAATCTAGCACAAAAAAAGTTACAAACCTTTGAGCATAATTTGAATAAATATGCAGGAAACTGTTAAGGTTGGGGTGAGACTAAATTTGAAAGTTCTCTCACAGAAACATTAAATTAAATTCAGAGAAAGTTTTTGTACACCACACAATAAGGCTTTCTCTTGTGCGCTATAGAACTGCCTGGAAAATGATTTAAATATTTGTGCTTCATTGACTGAGAATTAAACACCTAATTTTATGGTGTGTAAGACAGCATTGTGATATGACTGAACTATACAAGTATTACATATATTGTTTTCTTTAATAAAAAAAATGTAATGCTGCATAACAATGTGTGACTGTTATTGTGTATTTCCATTATAATGATTAATTCTACAATAACTAGGAGGTAGTCATCAAGCTTTCTTCTCATGGGGCTGTTGTGCTTGCATATTCTTAAGCAATGTTTTATGCATATTTTAAATGATATACATTTTAATGAAAGAAGATCAATTATTTTAAATTGTAGACAAAATATAATAGTCTAACTTGTTTAATAAATTAAATATACACAGACAATTATAAGGGAAACTATGGGATCTTTAATGAAATAAGCTGGAAATGTGATACGATGGAAGTCTATAAACACAATAGATTGAGCTATTCTTTGTCCTAAAGCTATAGAGATAAACTTTCTTACATACATCTATCACATGCATGGCTGTCTGAAAATTACTTCCTATAATCTGGTGCATATGTAGGGTCTGGGACAGTGTGGGATCAGGAGCTAAGCCTGCACCATCTGCAGTGAGTTTCAGCTGTATATTACAAATTAAATTCTGCTGCAATGGCCAGGATTAATTATAACTCCTATCCCAGCAAATTAACCCCTTAGATGCTACATTCAAAAGCAATCATAGCAGCTAAGAAGCTAGTCAGAGGTGCTAAGATCATGGGTGCCAATGAGTTGTACACCTATTAGACCCTACCAGAGGTGGTGTGCCTGACAATGTTACACTAATAGGCATAATATATTGCATACAACTCATGGTTAGGTCTCCTAGTGCTTAATATTAAAAAAAAAAAAAATTAAAAAAAATAAATAAATAACAAAAAATCCCAGACAACCATGGTTGGCAAATGATATAAAGACAAAAATACACTTAATTGCCATCTCCATAACAAACAGATCATGTTATTTCACCTGCATGATGAAAAGTGTAAAACATGAAATAGAATAAAAGCCAATATCAGTATTATTGATTATACTGCCTACTAACAGTTCAAAAAGTCTTATGTACCCTAAAATTTTATCAATGAAAATGTCAACTTCCTATAGTTCTATGAGATAAAAAGTTATGATTCTTAGAATATAATTACACAAAACAGCTGATTTTTATTGACTGGCAGAATAACTTTAGCATGTCATTTATAATTCACTTTAAGAATTTTAAAAGCGACCCCCCATCACAAAAAAAAAAACAAATAAATAAAATCACAGGATTACTGTTTTTAACTACCTTCTCCCCAAATAAATCAAATATATTACAAAATGGTGCCATGAAATTAAAACTCATTCAAAAAAAAAAAAAAAGAACAAGCTCCAAAAAGTTCTTACTCTCAGAAAGCAGGAATTTAAAACAAAAAGAAATGCTGAGTCATAAAAGTCAAAATAGACAGCAACCTACAGGTCTCTTTCAACTGAGCAAAACAGAACTTGTTTGAATTCTGTCTGTGAAAGACGTATAGTTTTACTACAGTTTTCATCATTGTTTTCTACAGATTTTTTATCCCAAGATGTCATTAGTTTGTGATGTGTTTCACTTGCATTAAGAAAAAAAAAAAGAACAGCACACAGCATCTCCAAGCAACCATCAGTGAAAAATGGATTGTGTACTGATGCCAATTGTGTCCTGCCAGTTTTTTTTTAACTGACTCTTTGACTTGAATGGACCAGTCCTGTGTGAAAAATAGGTGGAGATTAGAGATGAGCGAATTGATTCGTCAATTTGTTGATTCGTATCGAATCTTGGGAATTTTTAGCTGCAAATCCGAATATTAGGTGATTCTCTTCGGTTTTGTACGCATTCGCTACGTAGTTTGTCCTATCAATTATACGCTATTGCTACGTATGAGTTACTTTAAACGCTGTTGCATATGAATTCAATTCATTTGCGATGCAGACTCCTCCCCGGTAGCTCCGCCCCCTTCTCCAATGTGCGACGAAGATGAGGCAACTCAGGAAATTAAGATGGCGGCACAGCGAGGTCCTGACTGGGGAGGCATGGTGTGGGGCACCTACCCCTATGAGGAGAAGGAACCGGAGAAGGAACCGGATGTCCGGCAGCCTAAAAAGTCAGTTGAGATGCCCACTCTGCTGGCTGACACGGCAGAGGCGGCAGGAGTTTCCGCTCCGCCGCGGAAGGACTACTCCCTTTGTCAAAATTCTGTGGTCCCCGAGGCTGTCACCCGGAACGCCCTGACCCTCTGGGAATACAAAAAGCTTGTAGAGGAGTGGGTTGTTCAGGTGTTGAAGCACCCACGCTCCGGTGGTTCAGTGTGGAACGGGGAGTAGGTTTTATCGGCAATGAGGAGACAGCGGAAGAGTTATATGTGAACCGCTGTTCTGTAAAGTGGCCGTATCTTCCGCCCGTCCACCACAAACTCCACGCAGGGGATTACCTGGAGTATACCCCAAAGAAGAGCCTCCAAGGCCCATTTGCTACTGGGGTGAAACTCCTTAAGCGACCAGCTATTCCTGCAGCGCCCCCAGAAGACTGGACTGAGGAGGCCCAGGCCGCAGAAGAGACTTGGTGTTCCCATGGGACTCTGCGATTTGAGGAGAAATCCCATTCCCAGGCTCAACTGGAACCCCTGATACCCGATTTGCCACCACCGCCAATCGATCATGTGGGACAGATGACCACCAACAGTTTTGTGTACCAGCCATCGGTGGTACAATGCCAACTGCCATGGCAGGTGCAGGCAGCACAGTCCGCCACTCGTGGAAGACCATTACCAGAGCCCTTGCAGCCGGAGATTCTGTCACCTTGTATGCCGACGGGAGGATCTGGCCACTACAAGGTAATGGGCAAGGCCCAAGTTGCCACGGCCCTTGCCAGTGTGACCGCCCGGTCACTACCAAGACCATCCCTGAGAGGTCGGTGGGGGTCTGCTGCCGCAGCCAGTGTCGCTTTCATGAGGCAGGAGCGCACTCTGTCATGTCATATCTCATGTCTTTTAGCTCCAGAAGCAGTGAAGAGGACCTGCTGGCCCTTAAGTAAGGATCCTGCAGCTATTATGGGAGCCACAACGAGGACTTAACCTGAAGGGTGAGCACTAGTTGGCGTGTTTTTTTATTTTTGTTGCCCTGCGTTTGTCTTCACCCAGATGGCCATGGATTGTGAGGACTCCCCCCATAAAAAAAAAGTTTTAACCAAGTTGCGCAGACGTGTGCCTCATCCCTTTTTTCCCCTTTTTCAGGTTATTGGGAAACCCCTCGAAAGAGGGTTTTTTAAGGAACCTTTGCTGCTATTTTTTTACCCATTTGGATTACAATTTTACCTATGTGGATTACAAATTGCAACAGAGTTTGGGACTCTGTTCCAGTTCTATGACAAGCGTCAGAAAGAAGAAAATAGACTTAAACGTGTCCGTGAGCAGACTAGGTAGGTGATATTTAAAATGTTTACATTATACATATAATGTATTTGTACTATATTGTTTGTACTGGATTGTTTGCACTAATGTTTTTACCTTTCAGCAACGTTTTCAAGTATGTTGCCCATTGTTCTTTACAGGTACCGCAATGGGTCCTCATATTCACTTTATAGTATTGTGGATGATTGTACTATGCCTATAGCCGGATAGACAGCACCTTACTTGTTCTACCTCAAATATACATACTGCCTCTGAGGGCGATTTCAGATCTGACCATACACTGGATCTGGCCCGGGGTCCGCAAGGTGTCAAAATGATGGCGCAACCCTCGGATCACCTGCTGGATCACCTCCTTTTTATGCTGGTTCGGGTGGCGGTGTGTGCCATCGTATATCGTAATCCTGGCGGTCCATCAGCCGGACTATTAGAGATGAGCGAGCACTAAAATGCTTGGGTGCTCGTTATTCGAGTCGAACTTTTCCCGATGCTTGGGTGCTCGGAAAATGATGGAAACCCCACGGAAATGGACAGGAAACAGCAGGGGCAGCATGCATGGATGCCTCTGAGGCTGCCTAATCCCACCATTACCCCAAATTCTCAGGCAACAGCCTGGTGGTTACCCTCATGGCATTTGTGCTCACCCAGACCAAGAAAGGCGAGGCAAATATCCTTCACATGTTAGGGAAGCACCAAAATAGGTGCAACGAAGGTCCATCACCGCCTGCAGGTGACACCACTGCTCATGCTTGCACTGCAGCTGACATCAAGTTTAGTATCTGTTCTTATCAGTTGCTGTGGCTGTTGGTGGTAAAGTGGTGAGCATAGCTGCTTCCCAAGCAGTTGACCCCGGTTCCATTCTCGTCTATCGCAGGAGGCAATTAAAAAATCAGTACAATATCTAATACGTCCCCTACCCGGGTAAATTGTTTGGAGAGGGCCTGTAGGTGGGGGGAAGGAGGTTTCGCTGGAAGAGCCAGAGGAGTGCCCCCTGGGCTAGCGTGTGTGGTGGTGACAACAGCCGGAATGGATTTTGAAAAACTGTAGCATCAACCGGTATGGTATCGATTCTTCTCAGTTTAATACCGTATACGTCCCCTATCTTGGGACCCTATATTTAATGGATTTTTCAAACACGGAAAACGGAAAAAGAGCTTGCTCTGGCCAGGGGAGTGTCTTTCCCACTGCAGCTAAGGGGACGTGTCCATGCTCTGCCTATCACAGGTCAGGAGGCAATTAAAAAGAAGAAAAACAAAAAACATCAGTACAATATCTAATACGTCCCCTATCCGGGTAAATAGTATGGAGAGAGGGCCTGTAGGTGGGGGGAAGGAGGTTTCGCTGGAAGAGCCAGAGGAGTGCCCCCTGGGCTAGCGTGTGTCGGTGGTGACAACAGCCAGAATGGATTTAGAAAAACTGTTGCATCAACCGGTATGGTATCGATTCTTCTCAGTTTAATACCGTATACGTCCCCTATCTTGGGACCTTATAGTTCAATGGATTTTTTCCACCACGGAAAACGGAAAAAGAGGCTTGCTCTGGCCAGGGGAGTATCTTTCCCACTGCAGCTAAGGGGACGTGTCCATGCTCTGCTATCACAGGTCAGGAGGCAATTAAAAGAAGAAAAACAAAAAACATCAGTACAATAATCTAATACGTCCCCTATCCGTGTAAATAGTTTGGAGGAGAGGGCCCTGTACGGTGGGGGGAAGGAGGTTTAGCTGGAAGAGCCAGAGGAGTGCCCCCCTGGCTAGCGTGTGTGGTGGTGATAACAGCCGGATGTATTTAGAATGACAACGCAGGACCCCAACTTAAAAAATTTAGCATCAACCGGTACAGTCGTAAATTATGAGATTGGATCAAGTGTGGTATGTTATACTACTCAGTTTAAAACCGTATATGGCAGCTATCCGGAAAAATGGTTTGGAGAGAGAGAAAGATAGGACAAAGACTTAAAATTGTTTGGAGAGAGAAGCCTGTAGGTGGGGGGGGGGGCAGGCTGGGGGAAGGAGGTTGAGCTGGAAGAGCCAGAGGAGTGCCCCCCTGGGCTAGTGTGTGTGGTGGTGACAACAGCCGGATGGAGTTAGAATGACGACACAGGACCCCAACTTAAAAATTTAGCATCAACCGGTACAGTCGTAAATTATGAGATTGATCAAGTGTGGCATGACTTTTTAGATGGAGATTGCATGTGGTCATGGTACTCCCTGGAACCCCATAGTCACCCCTTCTCTGATGTGCTAGCCCAGAACATTCTCTGCCCCAAATTCGCAAGACCTTTTGGCTGTTTCCGTGTGCTGACAGTGTGGGATTACCAGTGTTGTCTGAGGAGGTGGTGGACAATTGGCGAGACACAGGTTGTCGGGGGGTGAGGTAGTTGTATGGGAAGCAAGTTACAGTGGGGACTCCTTGGGGGGACTTTCTCATGATGGGACAGATTCAACTTGGGTGGATCAGGCACAGGAATAGATGAATTTTTTGGGGGGTTTATTTAACTTTTATTTAGCAAAAATAACCACAGAGATAATTATCTCGTTATCTTCTCTGCGCAGTCTGGCGTTGGGGGTTCGTCACTTTGATTGGCGAGCTGTGCCGCTCTCTCCACAATAGTCTGTAGGTTCTTAGATGGAGACGTTGTCGGCGATTTCAGTACAAGAAGGACTTGCTGCTTCATCAACAGAACCTCGACCTCCCTTGACATTGTGGACAAGGAATTTGCAGGTGGACCAGGAATTTGCGGAACCCTGTGGGCAGCATGTGTTGGGTCTTCTACTTGCTACCGTATCCAATGTTGGGCAATATAGATACGCAAGTAATATTATTTTTCACACCTATCCCAAAAATAAAAATGTATGCAGTTTGCGCAAATAAAACTGGAAACTGGAACTGGAGAGAGGGTCTGTAGGTGGGGGGGCAGGCTGGGGAAGGAGGTTGAGCTGGAGAGCCAGGGAGTGCCCCTGGGGCTAGCGTGTGTGGTGGTGACAACAGCCGGATGTAGTTAGAATGACGACGCAGGACCCCAACTTAAAAATTTAGCATCAACCGGTACAATTGTCAATTATGAGCTAGATCAAGTGTGGCATGACTTTTAAATGGATATTGCATGTGGTCACGTACTCCCTGGAACCCCATAGTCACCCCTTCCCTGATGTGCTAGCCCAGAACATACTCTGCCCTAATTCGCAAGACCTTTTGCTGTTTCCGTGTACTGACAGTGGGGATTTACCAGTGTTGTCTGAGGGGGTGGTGGACAATGGCGAGACACAGG
>ONZH01005233.1:0-67949 GCA_900303285.1 Rhinella marina
GCTACCTGTCACGTGTAAAGCTTGATCCTAAAAATCTCTGTGCGACATTTGTCTGGGTCGCAGTCTAAATAGCCACCGTCAGTAGGGTGTCAGTCAGCTGTACGATAGTTTCTGCACGTCACGTTCCCAAAAAATAAAACTAAAAAAAAATTATAAAAAAAAATATAGAAAAAAAATTTGTTTTTTTGTTGTTTTAGCTGAGTGATACAAATCCATTTCACACAGCTGCGTGTAACCTTTCTGTGTGTCACAGTTCAGCACACTCACTCCAAACCGTATATTCTGTCCAGGTGACACTTTCTGTACGTCACCGAATACAACCAAGTCATTTGCTACCTGTCACGTGTAAAGCTTGATCCTAAAAATCTCTGTGCGACATTTGTCTGGGTCGCAGTCTAAATAGCCACCGTCAGTAGGGTGTCAGTCAGCTGTACGATAGTTTCTGCACGTCACGTTCCCAAAAAAACAAAACTAAAAAAAAATATAAAAAAAAATATAGAAAAAAAATTAGTTTTTTTTGTTTTAGCTGAGTGATACAAATCCATTTCACACAGCTGCGTGTAACCTTTCTGTGTGTCACAGTTCAGCACACTCACTCCAAACCGTATATTCTGTCCAGGTGACACTTTCTGTACGTCACCGAATACAACCAAGTCATTTGCTACCTGTCACGTGTAAAGCTTGATCCTAAAAATCTCTGTGCGACATTTGTCTGGGTCGCAGTCTAAATAGCCACCGTCAGTAGGGTGTCAGTCAGCTGTACGATAGTTTCTGCACGTCACGTTCCCAAAAAATAAAACTAAAAAAAAATTATAAAAAATAAATATAGAAAAAAAATTAGTTGTATTTCTTGTTTTAGCTGAGTGATACAAATCCATTTCACACAGCTGCGTGTAACCTTTCTGTGTGTCACAGTTCAGCACACTCACTCCAAACCGTATATTCTGTCCAGGTGACACTTTCTGTACGTCACTAAATTAAACCAGACTTAACAAGTTTGTGGGTTTCAGTACACCAGGCCCATTTATTTTATTTTTTTTATAGAATACACTTATATACAGAAAATGTTGAACCCAAGGGCTAAGGGACGAGGACGAGGACGAGGGCGTGGGCGTGGGCATTCAATTACTGCAGGGGGCAGAGGCTGTGGTCCTGGGCAGGGTGAGACAGTACCTGCTGATGAGGGAGATGTGGAACGCCGCAGAGCTACACTCCCTAGCTTCATGTCTCAACTTACAGGGACACGTGGTAGAGGACTGTTGAAACCACAACAGTGCGAACAGCTGATCTCGTGGATTGCGGATAATGCTTCAAGTAATTTGTCCACCAGTCAGTCTTCCACGCAGTCCACCCACGTTACCCAAGGGAGCACTCCTCTGGCTACTCCACCTCAACCTCCTTCCCCCCAGTCTGCCCCCTCCCAGGAAAATTTGGAATGCGATCCGGCATACTCTGAGGAACTGTTTTCTGGACCCTTCCCAGAGTCACAAACCACTTCTCAGGTTGCTGCTGACCTCTTTCCCGATGCCCAAGTTTTCCAACTGTGGGTGATGATGATGATGATGATGATGACAATGTTGAGTTAGTGGAAGAAGTTTGTAAAGAGGTGCCGGACGATGAGGAGACACGGTTGTCAGACAGTGATGAAGTTGTTGTAAGGGGAGGAATTCCGAGGGGGGAGCAGACTGAGGAATCGGAGGATGACGAGGTGACTGACCCGAGCTGGGTTGATATGCCGAGTGAAGACAGTGCTTCTGAGGCGGAGGCGAGTGCTGCACCAGAACAGGTTGTAAGAGGCAGTGGTGTGGCCAGAGGGAGAAGCAGGGCCAGAGCTGGTGCATCATCAGCAACTGTTTCACGTAGTGAAGCTCCCATGGTGAGGCCTAGATGTTCGCAAGTCTGGAGGTTCTTTAAAGAAAGTGAGGATGACCGACGGACTGTGGTGTGCAACCTGTGCCACACCAGGATCAGCAGGGGTGCCACCACTACTAGCCTAACCACCACCAGCATGCGCAGGCATATGAGTGCTAAACACCACACTCAATGGAACCAAGGACGTTCATCACCTCCTGCGGGTCACACCACTGCTCCTTCCCCTGTGTCACTCGCTGCCTCTGCTAGTCAACCCCCTGCGTCACTCGCTGCCTCTGCTAGTCAACCCCCTGCCCAGGACCCCGGCACGAGCGCCTCCCGCTGGAAAACCACACCTTCGCCTCCACGATCCTCCACAGTGTCCACCAATGTGTCCCAGCGCAGCGTTCAGCTGTCTTTATAGCAGACGCTGGAGCACAATAGGAAATACAGTTCCACCCACTCACATGCCCAAGCCCTCAACGTCCACATCTCCAAATTGCTTAGCCTGGAGATGCTGCCCTATAGGCTGGTAGAGACCGAGGCCTTTCGCAATCTCATGGCGGTGGCTGCCCCTCGGTATTCGGTCCCCAGCCGCCACTATTTTTCCCGATGTGCCGTCCCAGCCCTACACCAGCACGTGTCACAGAACATCATCCGTGCCCTAACGAACGCTGTTTCTGAGAAGGTCCACCTAACCACGGACACTTAGACAAGTGCTGCCGGGCAGGGACACTATATCTCACTGACGGCACATTAAGTTAACTTGGTGTTGGCTGGGACCGAGAATGACCCTGGGGCCGCTCATGTACTGCCCACACCGAGGATTGCGGGGCCTACCTCGGTCACGGTCTCTCAGACGTACTATGCCTCCTCCTCCGACCCCTCCTCCTCCTCCTCCACCTCCTCTTTCGAATTACCATCTGTGGGCACGGCGCCTTCAGTCGGTAGCTCTAGGAGCAGCAGCAGTGCCGTGGGTAAGCGCCAGCAGGCGGTGCTCAAACTGCTGAGCTTAGGTGACAAAAGGCACACCGCCTAAGAGCTGTTACAGGGCATCACAGCGCAGACCGATGTGTGGCTGGCACCGCTGAACCTCAAGCCAGGCATGGTTGTGTGTGACAACGGGCATAACCTGGTGGCGGCTCTGCAACTCGGCAGACTGACACATGTGCCATGCCTGGCCCACGTGTTTAATCTCAAAGTTCAGGGGTTCCTCAAGACATACCCCAATCTGTCTGATTTGCTCACCAAGGTGCGCTGCATCTGTGCGCATTTCCGCAAGTCAACCACAGATGCTGCCACTCTCAGGGCAGCGCAGCGCCGCCTACAACTGCCCGCTCACCGACTGTTGTGCGACGGGCCCACGAGATGGAATTCCACATTAAACATGTTATCCAGAGTTTACCAGCAGCGCAGAGCGATTGTAGACTGCCAGATGTCAACTTCCACAAGAACTGGTAGTCAGGTCAGTCAGATTCCTCAAGTCTACAATGAGGAGTGGACGTGGATGTCTGATATCTGCCAGGTGTTGAGCAACTTTGAGGAGTCAACACAGATGGTCAGCGGCGATGCCGCCATTATCAGCCTCACCATCCCGCTGCTTTGCCTGTTGAAAAACTAACTGCTCAGCATCAAGTCGGATGCTTTGCGCTTGTCACAAGAGGCGGTGGAGGAAGATACATCGCTTGACAGCCAGAGCACCCTCCGGTCTGTTTCTCAGCACGTATCGGAGGAGGGGGATGAGGATGAGGAGGAAGAGGAGGAGAATGTCGGCGAGACAGTAGAGGGTACCAGTGCTCAGTCCTTAACTCTTGAGCGTGTATGGGCTGAAGAGGAGGACTTGGAGGAGGAGGAGGAAATGGAGAGTCAGGCCAGTGAGGAGAGGGAATTCTTGCGTGTTGGGACTCTGGTGCACATGGCAGACTTCATGTTAGGCTGCCTATCCCGTGACCCTCGCGTTAGAAGAATTTTTTCAAACACCGATTACTGGGTGTTCACTCTTCTGGACCCACGGTACAAGCAGAACCTTTCCACTCTCATCCCTGCAGAGGAAAGGAGTATGAGAGTGAATAGATATCAACAGGCCCTGGTGCACAAGCTGAAACAATCCTTCCCATCTGACGCCGCTAGCGGCAGAGGGCATGGTTCTGTGGGACAAGTAGCGGGGGAGAGGAGCCGAGCAGGCAGCTTGTCCAGCACTCGCAGGGGAACGCTCTCCAAGGCCTTTGCCAGTTTTATGTCACCCCAGCAAGACACTGTCACCTGTCCCCAGTCTAGGCAGAGTAGGGGGGAGCTGTACAGAAAGATGGTGAGGGAGTACCTAGCTGACCATACCAACGTCCGTAGCGATCACTCTGCTCCATACAACTACTGGGTTTCAAAGCTGGACACGTGGCCTGAACTGGCGCTGTACGCCTTGGAGGTGCTGGCCTGCCCTGCCGCTAGCGTGCTGTCAGAGCGGGTATTCAGTGCAGCTGGTGGCGTCATCACCGATAAGCGTACACGCCTGTCAACTGACAGCGCTGACAGGCTGACGCTTATTAAAATGAACAAAGCCTGGATTTCACCGGAATTCAAATCTCCTCCGGGGGAAGCAGCTAAAGATTTAAATAACTTATGTATCCGATTCCTCTTCTCTACTCCTCCTCCTCCTCCATATCGTCTTTGCCTAACGCTGACCCAAAAAACGCCATTTTTTAGAGGTCCAACTGGCACTCTTTTACCACAATTTTTCAGGAGGGCCCCCTACAGGCCCTCTATTCAAACAATTTTTCCAGAGGTCCACCTACAGGCCCTCTGTCCAAACAATTTTTCCGGAGGTCCACCTACAGGCCCTCTCTCCAAACAATTTTTCCGGAGGTCCACCTACAGGCCCTCTGTCCAAACAATTTTTCCGGAGGTCCACCTACAGGCCCTCTCTCCAAACAATTTTTCCGGAGGTCCGCCTACAGGCCCTCTCTCCAAACAATTTTTCCGGAGGTCCACCTACAGGCCGTCTCTCCAATTCCAGTTTCCAGTATTATTTGCGCAAACTGCGTAAATTATTATTTTTGGGATAGCTGTGAAAAATAATATTACCTGCGTATCTATATTGCCCAACATTGGATACGGTAGCAAGTAGCAGACCAAACACATGCTGCCAACAGGGTTCTGCAAATTCCTGGTCCACCCGCAAATTCCTGGTCCACAATGTCAAGGAGGTCCAGGTTCTGTTGATGAGCAACAAGTCCTTCTGTGCTGAAATCGCCGACAACGTCTCCATCTAAGAACCTAAAGACCATTGTGGAGAGAGCGGCACAGCTCGCCATCAAAGTGACGAACCCCAACGCCAGACTGCGCAGAGAAGATAACGAATAAATATCTCTGGTTATTTTTGCTAAATAAAAGTTAAATAAAAAAATTGATCTGTTCCTGTGCCTGATCCACCCAAGTTGAATCTGTCCCATCATGAGAAAGTCCCCCCAAGGAGTCCCCACTGTAACTTGCTTCCCATACAACTACCTCATCCCCCGACACCTATGTCTCGCCATTGTCCACCACCTCCTCAGACAACACTGGTAAATGCCCACTGTCAGAACACGGAAACAGCAAAAGGTCTTGCGAATTGGGGCAGAGAATGTTCTGGGCTAGCACATCAGGGAAGGGGTGACTATGGGGTTCCAGGGAGTACGTGACCACATGCAATATCCATTTATAAGTCATGCCACACTTGATCGAGCTCATAATTGACAATTGTACCGGTTGATGCTAAATTTTTAAGTTGGGGTCCTGCGTAGTCATTATAACTACATCTGGCTGTTGTCACCACCACACACGCTAGCCCAGGGGGCACTCCTCTGGCTCTTCCAGCTCAACCTCCTTCCCCCCACCTACAGGCCCTCTCTCCAAACAATTTACGCAGGTAGGGGACGTATTAGATATTGTACTGATTTTTTTTTAGATCTTCTTGCAATAGACAGGAATCGAACCCAGATCAACTGCTTGGAAGCAGCTATGCTCACCACTATACCACCAACAGCCACATCAACTGATAAGAACAGATACTAAACTTGATGTCAGCTGCAGTGCCAGCATGAGCAGTGGTGTCACCTGCAGGCGGTGATGGACCTTTGTTGCACCTAGTTGGGTGCTTCCCTAACATGTGATGGGTATTTGCATCGCCTTTCTTGGTCTGGGTGAGCACAATTGCCATGAGGGTAACCATCAGGCTGTTGCCTGAGAATGTGGGGTAATGGTGGGATTAAGCAGCCTCAGAGGCATCCATGCATGCTGCCCCTGCTGTTTCCTGTCCATTTCCATGGTGTTTCCATCATTTTCTGAGGTTTCCAGGTTTTCACCCAGCCTTCCCTAGGCAGAGCCTTGGTCCCCTGCAAAAAATGCTCGAGTCTCCCATTGACTTCAATGGGGTTCGTTACTCGAAACGAGCACCCGAGCATCGGGAAAAGTTCGACTTGAATAACGAGCACCCGGGCATTTTAGTGCTCGCTCATCTCTAGTTGTCACACTATCTCTATAGAGGAAAAACATCCTTAAAAACCCGCCAATGGGCAAACACACTGTTTGAAAACACACCATAAAACACAACAAAGAATGTTGGTAGCCAAAAAAACACGTGTGTATGGACTGTAATAGAGAACAAAAATAAGGGTTAAGTATTATTTATATATTTTATTTAAATAAAACATATACAAAATGAAAACTGCACATTATCAGGAAATTCTGTGTATGTGTCTATGTTGTACACATTCCAAAGGAAGACATCTTATGATTTATAACTATTAATATCCTGACCGATGCAGTAATCAATGGAAAGTTATAAAGCTTTGGGCGGAAAAGTGCAAGTAATTCATAAAGGAACTAAATAGGTGCCAAGCAAACGATTTTTTGAGAATAAGAGAGGCCTTTTATCTCTCTGATTGTAATACTCCAATTGTGATTGATTTAATTGATAAATAGTCCCGCCATCTACAGTCAGGTCAGAAACGTATTGTTGACTGTTGACACTTGAAAAAACTTGATATTAACATTACATGATTGAAATCCCTGACATATTTTCAACTGTAAGCAGAGGGCAGACAGGGTGTTATTCATTAATTCTGAGTGCTGATAAAAAATCTATTACATTCAAACGGGTACTGACCAGATTATAGTGCAATAGAAAAGTCATTTAAATATACAGAAGGTATATTCTAGGCTACTGTACACTGATCTTAAAGGGAATGTGTCATCAGAAAACCTATTGTTTAAATCACGATTTTATGTTTAACATATTTTTAAAGAATTTGTGATTGTTATTTTTAATTTTCCATGTCAATATCTATATTTAAACAAAAAACATAAATTCCTGCAGTTTTCGCACTGGCCACTAAGCCTAATAATAGCCACCACTTCTGAACAGATCCCTTTACCGCAGTTACCTGCTTATCTATACACAGAGGTGATATAATTACAGGTAGGATTAGAATGACAGATAAGCTAGGATCCACCATTCACAATAGGTGATTGTCAAAGATATCTATTCTTTCCTTGTATAATGACCTCTGCTCAGGCCACAGAGCACGCCTAGAAAACTCTCCCATAGAAGTCTATGAGGTTCCCTCCTGACCATTGTGCCTATGGCCCATGGGGCTGCCGTAAAGCAATTTTTTTTAATGCTGTGTAAATGCTGTTAAGAACAGCTCAGGCAAGATGGCCGCCCCCATAATCATGTTCATAAAATAAAATAAAAAAATCTACAATAAGAAAATAAAAACAGACTATAATAAAATAGACGTGCTACTATCTTATTTTAACTGCAGATACAATTTTTGGTGACACATCTCCTTTAAAGGGGCATTTCCACCTGAGACATTGATGGCATATTGCTAGGATATACTTTATGGTGCCCTTGAAGGGAAGGGAGAGCAGGCACACATGCGCGGCCACCATCTGTTCACTGCTGTGGGACTGGGAACATTTCCAGCAGTCCCATAGCGGTGAATAGAGATGTGGCCGCAATTGTGTCATTGTCACAAGATAAATACATGTCATAAACTTCACTTAGTTTTTATGTTGTAGCCGATCAGGGTAGATAGATACACACAGTGCATACATTAATACTGGGTAGAGTCATACTTTACATACTAGCACCTATATTGGGGTTCCTAAGAAAAAAGAATAATAATTGACAGTATAGTGTTAACAGCATAGGTATAAATGAGACTGTAAAAATACATAATGTATGCACTTGACCAGTCACCAGCCACATGGTCTTGTTGCTGCATGATTGAGCTTGCTCTTTAAAATAAGTGTCTATTAAAAAGCCATCCAGCATTTTTTCTGTATGAAACACCTGTTTCAGTCTGCTGCATATGCCAGGTGGAGGTCACACTTGAGCGATTACTAGGAAGAGTGGGCAGCCCGAGGAGTGCAGAATCACAAGTGTCACACCGCCGAGCCTGGAAAGCTCTGCCACTAATCCCACATATCCATGCAAATGCTGTACAAGGAATGAGCTAATGTTATTTGTAAAGACCAGCGAAAGGTTTCAAGCTATAGAAAATGATTGCTTCCTTCAAGTATTGCTAAGACGATAACAAGTTAGCTTCACAACTTTGATTTGTAAGAAATTATGTTGAAACAATGAGACAAACTTCTTAAAGCTATCAATGCCTTCCAGTCAAAAGGCAAGACCAGCTTTTTCTAGAACTACTGGATGCATGGGCACAAAGATTCATATATACTCTAGGATATTTTTTGCAAACACACAAACACCCACTATCTGCTTCTATCTATAGCAAATACTTACTGACTGCATCTAAGCCAAAAGATAGGCCGGTACTGCAGAATTCTGGTATCAAAAAGTCGCAAAATAGGTTGAAATTTTTGTGACTTTTAACATATTTACACCACTCACTCCAGTTTTGAAAAGTGAATGGGAAAGTGGGCATGGTGAGGTAATGTTTCACTCCAGATTTATTTTCTGACCTTTTTAAAAAGTTGGCATAGAAAAACTGGAGTGGTATTTCTGGGCAAAAGTGTTAGGTTTAAAGATGTATCAAATATAACAAACATTAGCGGGAAATGTATCATTCCCCCTGCGCCAGTTTTCTGGAATTAAGACATCGCAAAACCCAGTTTTGCAACCTTTTCAATGCCAAAGTGGCTTTTTTAGTTGCAACTAGCATTTTATGTGCTCTCACCTGTTTCCGAAAAGGGGACATAGTGAGGGTGGAATGTGGATGGAGCCATCAGCCCCAGCACATTTATCATTATTCATGCTAGAAACCGGCATAAGTGCTCTTTCACACTAGCGGCAGTCCGGATCCGGCAGGTGAAGGGTGCCGTCGGATTCAGACTGCTGCAGAGACATGTGTGGGGCCGGAACCACGTTCCGGCCCCACACATGTCACACAGTACCATATACAGACATACACACACATACACATATACACAAACACATACATACTTACATATTCCAGGCAGGCAGGCCGCACGTCTTCACTCCCAGGAGGCGCGCAGCTATGACGATGCCCCACAGCACCCTCTGCTGGGCGCTGTAGGGAATCGTCATAGCGGTACGCCTACTGGGCATGAAGACGTGCGGCCTGCCTGCCTGGAGTATGTAAGTATGTATGTGTTTGTGTGTATGTGTGTGTATGTCTGTCTGTCTGTATGTATGTGGTTACGGATCCGTCCTGAACTCCATTGAAAGTCAATGGAGGGCGGATCCGTTTACCATTGTGGTCACACCAGACAGATCCGTCACCATTGACTTGCATTGGGGGTCATTCCGGATCCGTCTTGGTGCGGATGCCTGGACCGGAGAGAAAACCGCAGCATGCTGCAGTTTGTTCTCTGGTCTGAAGACGGAACGGAATGCTTTCAGGAGCATTCCGTTGTCTTCAGTTCGGTTTTGTCCCCATTGACAATGAATGGGGAAAAAACGGAAGCGTTTTTTTCCGGTATTGACCCCCTATGACGGAACTCAATACCGGAATTTAAAAACGCTAGTGTGAAAGTAGCCTAATTAATCACTGTTACAAACTGGAGTAGACTTCAGTCCAGTGCTCGGACTGCTGGAAAAGGCAAGGTCTGCGCCTCATCATAAATGAAATGCCTCCTCCGGTGGTGAAGGGCCTATCAAGACCAAATTGTACACATTGGTCTTGATAAATAGGGGCCAATGGGGGAGATTTATCAAGACTGATGCAAAGGGAAACTGGTAACCAATCGGATTCCAACTTTCATTTTCAGAGCTCCTTTGGAAAATGAAAGGATTAATCTGACTGGTAGGGGCTACGGACAAGCGAACACGATGTTTTCAGATTCGGCGTTCGGGCAGTGGAGGAATTCCGTTATGGATTCCGTTAGCATGTAATATAACGGAATTCTATGATGGACTGCAAAACGGAAGCCTTCAAGAGGCATTCCGTCACAATAGAAGCCTATGTGCAGCATAATGGATCCGTCTGGTTTCCGTTATGCAAGGCGGAAAACAAAGTCCAGGCTTCAGTTTTGCATTTTGTCACAAAATTCCGTTATATTCCAAGCTAATGGAGTCCATAACAGAACTCATCCACTGCCCGAATGTCAAAACCGAACCAGAACCTGAAAACGTTGGGTTTGCTCATCCCTAATAGGGGCAACTGAGTCTGTTTTTTTTTTTTGCACCAATTTTTATAAATCTTTCCCTACTGTTCACTGTTTCATAAATCTGGCACAAAAAAAAAAAACATGACAGACTGAAGCAAAAGTGACCATTGCCCTCATGATAAATTGCCCCTATATATAGTTTGTAAAAATATCCATTCTTATAAATGATGTGATAAGAATGGTCATTTAGGAAGCTAAACTATAACCTACATGGGGGTAATTTACCATTCATTCACAACAGAAATTAGGCATTACAAAGTCACACATTTTGGTTTTACGCTATTTCTATGCAAACATTTGATACTTTTTGCTATTTTATTCTGTTACCACTTTTGAAAAGTGGGTGGGATAGTGGGCAGGGTTAGCAATGTTATGTAGTTACACTCCAGTTTTACCATGGCAACAAAAAAAGTCACAATCTGACTGCAGGGGAGGCATAAAAAATGGAGTGACAATTCTGCACAAAGGTGCGGGTTTAGAGATACAGAAATTTAACAAATAATGTGTGACATTTGATAAATTTGGCAGAAAGTATGTCAGTGCAGACTCACATAAAACTGACTTCAAACATTCCCCTCATGATAAGTGTCCCCTGTGAGCTCTGTGACGCCACAGTCACCAAAAAATCCAATGTATGAATTTCTTCCACCAATATCTCCTCCACATGATGCCTGCAGCCATCTCTATTTTGGAAGTTGTTAACATACAATTACAACTGCAATCAGTGTCACTTTCACACATTAGCAAGTTGTCATACTAACAGGGTGACGACCTTGTAACAGTACCCTCCAAAATAAAAGTGTCAGTGTTAAATTTCAAAAGCAGGACACTGAATCTATCTATATCTATCTATCTATCTATCTATCTATCTATCTATCTATCTATCTATCTATCTATCTATCTATCTCTATCATTTATCTATATATATCATCTATCTATCTATCTATCTATCTATCTATCTATCTATCTATCTATCTACTATCTATCTATCTATCTATATCTATCTATCTATCTATCTATCTACTGTATCTATCTATCATCTATCTAATATCTATCTATCTATCTATCTATCTATCTATCTATCTATCTAATATCTGTCTATCTAATATCTATCTATCGGCAGCCTGGGCATGTGTACAGCTAGTTAGAGATCAGGTACAACAGCCAAAGCTTCTCTAATCTGATCCACGCAGCGGCTTTTTTGGGACTGACAAGCGAGGGGATGGGGGGGGGAGTGCAGAGAGCAGCTCAGACATGAAGCAAGCTCTATTCTCACCACAGCTCCATGTGTATCCATGTGTGTACCATCCACACTGCATAGCCATTTGAGGAAGACTTTTAAAACCTGCACCTCAGGATCATGGCCCTAAAGCACGTGCCCATCCTAGGGTGGACTGTCTTCATAGCTGGCAATTGCTTTGTTCTATTATTATAGGATAGCAATGATGAACTCACATAACCTGATCAGTTTCTTCTAGGATTTTTTAATGACTGGACATACATCATCTATGTCTATCATGCCTCTCTGTGAGGGTGCACTATTGGCCGAACTCCTGGACCTGGTATAGCTGCCGCTCATATAGCTGATCCTCCACGTCTTATTGACCTGCAGCTAATCGTTTTGCATGGCGCCTGAATCATGAATAATGACATGTGTAATATAACATAAAATAGGGGTGTAGCTCCGCTGACTCCATCTTAAATCATAGCCTTCACGAAACTCAAGAAAATTATAGAAGTGTCATCATGCACTGTTCTCACTGACATGAATTTGCATGCATCGTACAAAAATCTGTCCAGTGATAAATCTCTGCCCTTTGTGCATTGGAAGATACCCTTGGGGCACACCTGCCTTCAGCTATCACGTAATGGGCTTAACTGTGATTTCTCAGGATCAAACAGGAGAGATGCTTATCAGTAGATACCCTGGCCTCATCACTGCTAACCAAGCTTGGATGCAATACCTACAGGGACAGAACATGCGATTTTGTCAAAGCTTGACATTCAAGTCCTGGAGGGTTTCTACTAGAACTCTTACCCCGAATCTGCTATCCTATGCGCGTAGAGCGGTAAAGTGTCCTGTGCTCCATCACTCATGGAATACTACTGGTCGATTCTAGATTATTGCACGCCCTATGCAATGTCTCCCAATGGCTGACCTACTTGGAGATATCTTCTAAATGACAGGGCATCTGAATGAGCATTTAAAATAGGCGGAGAATATCCCATGGCAATAGAACGGGATATAATCTCTATATTGAATGGCCCTGTATAATACTTCTAATATATATGTACCTGTCATAATAACTGCTATGGCTGACGTGAATAGAATATGCACATTTTCAAGACATTGATTGCCCGTTCGGACTATGGACCCAAGCGTGAGGTATTATTCAGCTTAGCCAGAATCTCGTGATTATAACATATGTCCAAATGTAAACACCTACATTTATTGAAGGACTATGAATAATACATGGTTGACCAGCTTATACCAGATTCCATGACCCGTTATATAATGAGAAGACAATTATCTGATGGATGATTTGACATGCCTACTGGCTCAAGCGAAGTGTGCTCCACATCACGATATCTCCGAATCTGAGAATCGGCGTATCGCAGACTTCATACAGATTAGATACACATGAAGCCCTATATTGACAGCCTACTGGTATCAAATATTGTTGAGCCGCTGTTTAAAAACTCAGTGTCATAATTCAAAATGCTTATAATGACCCATGAACTGTAGTTGAAGCGGCAAACATAATTACCGACTCTTCGTGGCCTCCATTCTATAGTATCAGCGGGGCAGTACCTGCTCATCCTGATCTTATTAACGATGTCGCCTTTTATCCATGTGCACATAGCTCTCAAGTACATCTAAATAACAAATCCTGGTATGTATCGATTCGGGACAGCCGTATTATTTTAATTTGAGAATCTTACTGGTGCAACTCCGTACGAATGGAAAGTTTTCCCCATTTGAATGAGTGAACTGGAGCTCTCTTAGAATGACAGCCTAGTAGAGAGCAATCGTAAACACAATTTTATCATACCGTCGCCCTTTGCTCACTTGTGAAGAAAGGAACTGACATTGCGATGTTATCAGATTAACACACAAAGGTTTATGGATACAGTATACAATGCAAAGACCTAGCCAGGGTATATATGATTGATGGCTGTAACAGGATCATATATACTGTTTACACTTTCATTATGGAGCCATTATGTAAGAAAATGCCCATAATTATCTGCCTCTTATTCATTGCCATAGATAAATGGTTTGATAGGATAATTGATTAGCCCATAGTATTTTCATTAAGAAAATTGATCGCAACTGGGGAAGATACACTAGAAGCTGTTCATGTATACTTATTCTTCATTCCTGGCAGTCAAGACAAAAGTAATGAGGACAACTGTGTATTCTACCCAACTTGCTTGGAATGCAGGTAGTTATGTAGAGCATCTGGTGCACAGTTAAGTAAGAAGTGCAACAGAATATTCAAGAAGGAGACAAGGAAGGGTAGAAACATAAAAAGAAAATTAAACAGACATTGCAGAATATTTCATTTTGTTGTCCCTTATCTATTCCGCAATATTGAGAGCAGGGAGCTGCCGCACGGAGCTAGCTCAGTGCCGTGGCTCATATGAAGCATGTCCTATACTTGTCTGCATGCACGGACAAGTATAGGCATTTTGAATGGGGCTGCCCGGCGTGTGTTCCGAGCGGTGTGGAACACACGCCGGGCGGCCCCCGTATTATTGCGGGTCCGCAATAATGCGGACCCGCAAAAATACGGTCGTGTGAATGGGGCCTTAGGCTAATCAATAGTTATAAAACCTGAAGGCAGAAGTGGGCTATGGGTGGGACCCCCACGACAGCGCAGAACTGGCAGCCATTACACCATATATTTATCCCAGATCCCTTGCTGTAGCTTTCTTTTTCTGGTGCACAGAATTCCTCACAATGTTTCAGATTTATTACCACTTAATAATTCTGGTGCATAACACAGTCTACTATACTATTCAATACCTTTTTTTAAGTATACAGACATACAATGAGCATCTGGATAAGCTATTGAAAAGTTCATGTTGTACCCGTTAAACAGATGCATTATAGCCTATGGGGGACAGAGGCCTAGGCATCTTTCACAGCCTTCATTTAAAGGGGTATTCTAGTTTTAGGATATTGACGACTTATCATCAGTATCAGATCATTGGGGGTCCGACAGCCGGCACCCCTGCCAATCAGTTATTTGAAGGGGCAGTCCTGTGAGTGCTGCGCCCTCTATACTGTTTACCAGCACTGCGTCTACTTTGTACTGGTGGTGCAGGGTAATTGCAGCTTTTCATTGCACCGCGGCTATGTAGACGCCATGAAGGCAAACACTGAAGAGGATGCAGCAGCCCGGTCCCTTCAAACAGCTGATTGGCAGGGGTGCCGGTAATCAGACCCCCAACTATCTGATACTGATGACCTATTCTGACACTTTACAACTCCTTAAAGGGTTTCTGTCACCAGTTTTTTCGGTATGAATCAGGCTGACATTAGAGATGTGCTAATTTCACCTGATTCCAAATATATATCTGTTTTATTTACTGGTGCCCCCATTTTTATATAAAATGAACTTTTATTTTATGCTAATAAGGCTCCTAGGTGCAAGGGGTGTTACCTCTGCTCCTAGAGGCTCTGTTGATTGACAGGACCAGGCAGAGAAGAAACACTCGATTCACCATAGCTTTTAAGGACCTTCAATGATGTCATGACCATATGATCAGTCACATGGTTTAGGAGGAGACAGGCTGTTTGTGTGATCTTAACCATGTGACTGATCACATGGTCATGACATCATTGAAGGTCTTTAAAAGCTATGGTGAATGGAGTGTTTCTTCTCTGCCTGGTCCTGTCAATCAACAGAGCCTCTAGGAGCAGAGGTAACGCCTCTTGCACCTAGGAGCCTTATTAGCATAAAATAAAAGTTCATTTTATATAAAAATGGGGGCACCAGTAAATAAAACAGATATATATATATTTGGAATCAGGTGACATTAGCACATCTCTAATGTCAGCCTGATTCATACCGAAAAAACTGGTGACAGAAACCCTTTAAAGACCTGTCCCTGAATAAGCCCTGTCCCTGAATAAGCCCTGTCCAAGATGGCACAGATCAGCAGTGGATTAACCCTGTGTTTTCTCTTTAGGAAATTTACAAGACAGTTTATTTCAGGTTTATGCGGAAAATTCTACAGACTGACAAGTAACAGGGGCTATATTATCCACAGTTTACTTATATAATTCATTCATAGGATTAGTGTTCTTTTTAAGAGGACACATCACTATGAAAAGCAATCTGAAAGCCGCATGTTATAGAGCAGGAGGAGCTAGGCAGATTGATTTTATGGGGAAAGAATCAGTACAATGTGTAATTTAACCATTTAACTCTTTGTTCTTTCTGATTTCATTGTCTGTGGGAGGTGTTATTATAGTTCAAAGATTTTGCAGCACTCAGTTTGGTTCAACACTTTTAAAATGTTATTTTATTATAGAAAACAACATCCAAAATTTGATCCAAATATGTATAATGAAGCTGGAGAATACCACAATATCTGTCATACCCTGGACGTTTTGGTCCAACAGGTAATATCGGTAGTATAGGAGTCTGGCTGAAGAATGCAGGAGCGTACAACTGTTTTCTATAATAAATAACACATTTTTTAACTATTATAATTGACTGACAATCCTTTGCTAGCACCAATGTCTACAAGGGAGCAGACTCCATTTTGTTGAAACATTGGGAGGTATTGTCAGTGACTGACAACTATCTCTGGATACACACTAAGACCTGTATTAGACCGGTAGATGAGAAGATGCAGGAGAGACGTTCCGACGATCACTGTTCGTCAGTAGAGGAGACCTCTGCTATTACATGCAGCAATGTTTTCCACAGTATGGGGAGGAGCGATCATTAATGCTATCACTCGTTCACATACAGAATCATTATTTGCCGGCAGCAGAGTGTGATCAGCAAACAACGATTTTTTCAGTCTGCTTAAAAATTGTGATTGCCCAATAAGCGAGTGTTTGCTTGTTCATCAGGTAATCTGTGGCATATTACACTGCCAGAACATAGCTAATGAGTGTTACTACGAACGTTTGTTAGGGATAATCTGGCAGACTGTCTGCAGGTCTAATACAGCTCTTACATAGAGAATACTATCAATCATTGATAACATCTCCCCTGTGTACAACTATCAGTGACTGACAGCTATCTCTGTATACACACTTACACAGAGAATACTATTGATCACTGATAACTCCTCCCCCATGTACAACTATCAGTGACTGACAACAATCTATGTATACACACTTACACAGAGAATGCTATCAATCATTGATAACACTGGGTACAACTATCAGTGACTAAGGGCTATCTATGTATACATACTTATACAGAGAATGATATCAATCACTCATAACACCTCCCAGAGATATAAATGTATAAATTACAAGATTTACTCAGTCTTTTCACATAAAATTATACATTAAACTGCTCAGCTCCTCCTGCTCTATAACATGCTGCCTGCAGATAGCACTGCATGTGGTCACAGGTCCTCTTTAAGAACAGACATCTCTCTGCACTTTGCTGAATACAGAAAAAAAATGTGCACAGAAATACAGTACTGCCGGAAATTTCAGATTTGCTCCCCATGATTACAGACACAATTGTCTAGGCAGAGCTTATAATAAAAGAGCTCGACCAGTAAAATCCGGTGCCAGCTGTTCCAATATTTTGACCAGCGACTGACCAGCCACATTAGAATATAATTCACATCTGACATTTTGTGCTTTGTTGTTTCAGGGCTGAAACATAATAATCAGAACATGTGTTCATTTCCTGCACAATCTAATAGGACACATTACCTAAGGTAATACGTTCTAAGACACTCCATCACACATAGGTCTAAGACTAAGGCAGCTGTGCTTGTGAACAGCTGTTCCTATGACTGGCTGCACCTGCCACATATGTGCTAACAGATAAAGAAAATGATTCAGCAGAGGTTAGCACCTTCCTTCTTAAAGAGATTTGACACTGCATTTGTCACACTTCAATCATCACTATATCCGCTTTCAAAACTCTGCCACACAGCAGTTGTCCCTCTAATAAAATGGGTCTACACACGAAAAAAACTGAAATGCAACATTTTTTTTATTTCAAGCAAATCCTAAATAAAATGGGACATGGAGTCCTTATGGTCCCACGAGTTGTAGGAACTCCTTTTGTTGCCTTATGGAGCCTCATGCCGTCCAGTATTCTCCCTTAGAAAGAATGCCTGATAACAGAACATACAGCAATTTTGATTATCACAGATTCCAAAATAATCCATGACAAAATAGCTTGGTGAAAAATCCAAGGTGTACATGGTGCTGATTTACAGATACATAACATAGATCCTTAAAGCAGTTCCAACCCCTATAATGACCCCCCCTAATGCCCGGGCATCTCATATAGGTTATACTTACCCCACTCCCCGGCACCCGCATGGCTCTTGATCTCCGAACGGCCAACGCTGCATCTCCCCGCCGTGCAGATCAAAACATCCGGCTTTGGGGGAGGGAGCCAATAGGTAGTCTAGGGAGGCTCGTCCCTGCCTATTGGCTGCCTTCCCCGTCGCTGAATGCTTTGATCCGTGCAATAGGGAGATGCAGCGTCAACCATATGGGGATCAGAAGTGACGTGGGTGCCAGGGAGCAGGGTATGAGGTGCCCGGGCAATAGGGGGGTCATTACAGGTGTTGGATAACCCCTTAACATAGCTTTGCGTGGGAGGCTTTTAGGCTTATTCTAAGTGAACAATGTTTCTATCCGGAAGCGGTCCATTTTCACAACAGCATCTGGACTGAACACTGACTCATTCTATTCTATGGCTACATGCACATGAGCATTGCTTTTCTCTGATCATCGGTCTGATCAGGAAAATACATAATATTCTATGTGTTTCTCATTCAGGACTGGTCCATTAGAGTCAATGGGTCACTGAAAAAAAATGGCAGCACACGGACAGCATCCCTGTATATAAGTGTGTACATATTCACCGCTTGTACTATAAAACTAATTCACTTCCAAAGTCACATAAGTATTTGAATAATATCCCACTACGTGCAAAGTGTCACATGATTTGTCACATGATGTGAGTGTAAATGCACCTGTTCTGTATGGCCCCCGAGTCTGAAATACTACTATGCAAGCATGAAGATCACGGAGCTCTCTAAACAGGTCACAGGTAAGTTTGTGGAGACGTACAGAGTTATAAAAAATATCCCAAACTTTGAACATCCTGTTCAGAATCATTACATCTATTATAACAAAATGGATAAATTATGGAACAACTATAAGAGAAGGGCTGCCCGCCCAAACCTACAGATCATTCAAAAGGGCATTAAATAGAGAATACACCGACAATAACACTGAAGAATCAGGAAAGATCCACAGCAAGGATAAAAATATTCATTTTCATATTAATTTGCCAAACTGCATCTGGCAGGCTCCCCAAACACATGGATCAGACTAAAATCGAACTTGGAGGAGTTGGGTAGAAGCTAACTGAGACATACCCCAAGAGACTTGTATATGTAATTGCAGGGGAAAATAGCTTTCTAAAGTTTTGACTTTCAGGGTGTGAATATTTATGCACAATGAATTTATAAAATCAATTTTAACTCCATGTTACAAAAACCGGTAAAAGACCAAGTGAATATTTTTGCAAGTCAGGAGAACAGGGAGAATATAGCACATGTACTATACGGGCCCTGTGATATGGATCTATCCTTGTGACAAGTTCTCCTAATTAGATAAAAACAAATTTCATCTGTTAAGGTGAATTTACACGTTGCAAAAATTGGGCTGATCATCTGAAACGAACGTTCCTGCAAACGCTCGTTCCTGACAATCTGCCCACGTGAAGGTGTGGCAGATCATTGGATGAACTAGCAAAATGCTTTTTAATCGGATGAAACTGTCTTTAGTGAGGGCACATAAATTATTGTTTCTGGGCAGCAGATAGTGCTGTCTAAGCAGCGATCTTCTGCCCAGAAACAATGCCGAAGCAACAGCGAACTCTCGTCCTCATACTGTGGAGGTGACTGCTGCATGTAAATACAGAGGTCTCCTTCACTGAACAACCAGCCGTCTCTCGGGAAGGAATGCTTCCTTCCCGACAATCTGCTGCTCATCTGTGTGTGTAAATGCGCCTTAACACGTCTTCCCTTGCATCCCCTTGGTATGGAAGGGCCATTCCTCTTTAGGGTCTACAACAGTGGGGAAGATTTAATAATCCTTTCTAAAAAATAGGCAAGGTGAATGTCTACAGTTGCACCTTGTATCACCTATTCATTGGCTTACTTTGCAACACAATTTTTTGCCAAATTTTGCCAGAATTTATTTTATATCTTAGTCCTCATCACTTTTCATTAAGCCATACCCAACTACTGCTAAGCCATGCCCCTTCATCAGGCGAGGAACACTGGACTAATCTTTTCTCAGTATTTGATGTGACATTTTGTAACAAAAATGCCCCAAATCTTGCAGCATTTTACACCACATTCAAGGACAATCACATAAGTGACGGGCCAGTGATTTTTTTTGTTCCAGTAATACTGAAGAGCCACAGCTGGCACCGTGGTGTTGTATGTGCTATATGTGTATCATAAGTACACACAGCATTTCTTGCTCCAATAAAAATGATTAGGTCGGGAAGTTAAATGATGTGCATATGTCAGTATTCTGCCTTTGGCTGAGCTTATATTTCTGTGTCACTTGATTAGACAAGTCCTGCGCCTGCATTTCTCTTCTTCACACACTGGAGACAACATGGCAGTCTAGTCTGTTGTTTAAAAAGTAAAATGTAAAACGGCAGCAATGTGAAATGGTCATGGTATGGAATAAGGCGTCAATCGTAATTAAACATGCTTGATTGTCACTGAGCTGATATATCCTGAGGGTGACCTTTTGTGCTAGAAGGAGCTGCAGTGACTCAGGGATTGATAGACGGGTTGAGGCTGCTCCTTTTTTGTCTCCTCACTTCCTGCATTCTTTTAGAAATTCCTGGAAAACCAGAACCGGCTGATCTTCATCCCATCACAGTCATTTGCAAGCTATGTTTTTAGGTTGGTATACAGTGATTAATCAGAGCCTTAAGTCAATTTACAAAGCGTCAGACAGCTCCATTGTTTGTAATAACTAAAATCACACCTCCATTGGCTGGCCACCGCTTTTTCATGCTAGAACAACAATCTGATTGAGCACTGCTGTACGTATTCCATTCCTCATTGTAATTAGCCATCATCATAGCCTTCCTGGGTGCATGAGAATGTTCAGACGGCTGATTCACAACCCCAACCTATTTGAATATGAATCTTCCCAGTAAGTAGCAATAAAATAGGGGAAACAAAGCCGTTTCTCTAGGGAATTTTGTAAACCATTCTTACTAATTCTTCCTCTTCAAAATGTTCCTCATTCAGTCTCTGGGATTTGTTTGCTAAAACAAGGGTTGCTTAATGAATACAATGGTTTATTATTTCTCTTAAGTGACACAGCAGGGCCCAAGTAATACAGACCCAGCTCTTTCAGAGCACGCCAAGAACATAAGAAACAAAGGAGCAGCAGTTCCATACAACAAATAGACCTCTCGGCTTGGTCTCCGGTTTGAACAGTCCACAGAGCAAGACCTCAGCTCTGCTATTCTAGATTTCCTAGCCCGTATTTTTCCCTCTGTTTTATTCTTCTCAATGACTCATACACAGAGCTGAGACTGGGCTGTCATGGAAAAGCACATAGCAACAGCAGAATGACGGCTGGAGGAGGGGAGCTTTGACTTTCGCTCATGTGCATTCATAGTGAGCCACCTAATGGTGACAACGTTCTCTCATCTCACATGTAACAAGCAATGCTTTTAAGCTTATTTCCGTATGGCACTGCAAAATATAGTCAAAATATAGGTAATATTATTACCTATATTGCCTCTTATTTGGATTGAAGTAACACATTGCAGAGTAAAAATGCATCAGAATGCGATATATAGTACATTCCTGAGGATATCATTAGAATACTTTTTTATATTTTTATGCAATACAGGTTTTACATTAATCTTATGAAATTGAAAGAGAAATGCAAAGAGAACCTGTTTTTTGGAAGTCTGGTCTGATCCTTGCTCTTAAAACTATTGATGTGAACAGAATAAAAATGTGTGATTGTCCAAAAAGACCCAGAATATATAAGTCTACTACTGTTGGCAAATGGCGAATCAATTCTCCTGTTCCCATAAATATGAAACTATTTTCAGACAGATGATACATTTTTCTATTTTGCTACATGTAATATTATTATAATGTATGCTATGCAATTAACTCTTTTATAGGGGAATTTTAAAGGAGAATCCTGTGCAAATCTTGGTATTTTCTCATCTGAAATTACATATGTTGTTACCTGTGGTAAATCTTGTTGTTTACTGCAGATATTTATGACATTTATTACAGTTATATAGTAGTCACCACTGACAACTGGAAAGACAAATTCTACAATGCATTGGCTTATGGGCACAGGAAGAAATGACAAAGGACACGCTATTATGTGTAGCGGTCATCTCCTGGTAGAGTGGAACAGCAACACTAATGATGTCTTCATATGGATCTGGGATAACCCTAATATTTTCATGCGGTGTTAAACATTAAAAATAATTAATAAACACATAATGATATACATGCAGAGTTATGACAAAGTACTATGGCACCTTGATCTCTTGGATTGTGAGGTTCACAGGGATTCATGGACTGAAGTGAGTTCACTCCGTCCCCAGTCCTGAAAAGTCAGTGCTATGTAGGATATTTTTATGCATTGGGATTACTCGATATGACAAAAGCGCTTTTCCAATATACAGTATGTTATGTTTTATACTTGACAAACCAAGTGACAGAGAACACAAAAGGAGATATGATTGAGATGCCAGACCATAGGAGGTCGGAATATGGAGGAATGATGAGCTACATAAGAAAATGTGTGGAGCGTTTATAGGATCGCCTACTACCCCCAGGTGATGACAGAATATCCAATTATACATATTTTTTCTTCTTTTGCTTTGTGAATACTAAAAAGAAGGTAAAGTGAAGTACTCCTGAAAATAAACCTGGACTATTCTCAGAAAAAAAAAACTAAAAACTATTTGTGTGTATTGAACCTGTATGGCAGCACACTGAGTCTTCATAAGTAGGGGTGCACCTAGCTTATCTGCTGCCTGAGGCGAAAACTGAACTGGCGTCCCCTCCAATGCTAATGTCTTAACCTAACCCTTTGCATTCAGCTATACTGTTAAAGACATACAGTGGTCCCTCAAGATACAATATTAATTGGTTCTAGGACGACCATTGTATTTTGAAACCATTGTAAGTTGAGTAATCGGTTCCAAAGCATCAAAATGTCATCCAAGATAAGAGAAAATGAAGATTTAAGAAAAATAAGCAGATAACTAAGACAGATAAGACAAGTCCTTACATATAACTAGAGACTAATCCAGCTATTTTACCAGAGAAGTTGCCTTGATTGGTTGGATTTGGGTCTGAGATATTGTATGTTGAGTCTGGTTTCAACTTACGATGTGTCAGAAAAGACCATTGTATGTTGAAAATATTGTATCCTGAGGCCATTGTATCTTGAGGGATCACTTTACTTGAAAATCATTACATACAAAGCTACAAAACATACAGGGTAATACAGCGACACTTACTGTGCCCAGTGTGCTTCCCAATTCTATACTGAAGAAACAGATAATCCCCCTTCCTTTGCCCCCCCTCTTGCCCCTACCTGGTGCTGTCTGGCGCAATCGTCTAACCTCGCCTCATTGGTGGTGCACCCCTGTCCATAAAACACCGGTAGGCACTCTGTGTGCTGCTGAACAGTGCCTCTCTGATCCATAATATAATCATATGGATAATGCTTATCTTAGATTTCCTTTTAAGATCTTTTAAGATTTACTAGTTAAGAAATTCCTTATAAGGGTGCAGCCACATGGTCAGGTTTCCTGATGTGATTTTGGAAGTCAACATTCGGAGTGAATCATAAAAGGAGAAAACAGATACTATGTCTTCCCTTTTCTAATTCACTCCTGGTTGTGTCTTCCAAAACTGCTTTTATGACCATATATAACCCCATTTATGACTCCATTTATGATCTCAGTGTACAACTAAATTAGTGAGTAGAAAATACAAAAATGTCAACTTTAAAGTGCTGGATGATAATGCATGACTGTTCTTAAATTTGTGCAATCAAAATGTATTTTACAGTTGGTCAAAAGTAGACGAGAATTAACCAATGTGGAAAAATGAGGTCTTTTTCTGTTTGTCAAATTTTATGTTACAATAAGAATTGAGGGCTTATACACACAGCAGCGCCATAAGCACAGAACCTGAATGGCAATGCACAAAGCATGTCTGGTTCCTTAGTGTGAAGCTGCTGAGCCTTTGTGTCCTGACATAAGCCTCTGCCAGGTACTGGATGTGATGCTTCTAGTACAGACGTGGAGTCTGACAGAGCATGCTATAGCCATACCATGGTCCCCAAAAGCTATACAACATTCATTTATTTTATGTACTTTTATATATGTATTTTATCATACAAACATGTTTCACAGCATTTTACAGACATTGTCAAGACTAACTGTTCCCAGAGGAGCTTAGAATCTAGACTCTCTATCAGTATGTCTATACTCTATCAGTATGACATGTGGAAGAAACCCACACAAACATTAGAACATACAAACTCCATACAGATGATTTCCTTGGCTGGATTTGAACCTAGGAATCCAGTGCTATGCCGTAGTTCCTTTCAGAATCTGACCAAGAAAACGTTTCCATATACTTCTGTATAAAGGGTCCAGGAAGTTCAAGGGGAGCCCTAATATAGCTCCATGCAACACCAAGCCACAATCCAGCCATGATCCTGGGGTTTTAGGATTATCAAAGTATTGCGCTAATTTAAGAAGCAGTAACCAGATGGTACTGCACAGTTGCATGTCGATGCTGGTTTCTGATACTGCCAGCTATGTCTATGATTGGATGCAATTCCGTAACAATGTATCTGTTAAACTAAATGTTTTCAAATTTGAGAAATTACCATTTCAATTTCCGGTCATATCGGCAATACTAGTGGCAAAATGTTTTCTTTGAAATTATATTTACAATACGTATATATAAAATATGATAGTCCTCTTTCAGGGAATGTGGGTATATACTGTGCATGTAAATATGTTCTAGTGCACTCTAAAATGACTTAATTATATTAATGGTTCTATTTTATTGCAGTTACGAGAAAGCCAGGATTTTATTTTAATGCATTAGCAAGATGAAGAGCACACATTTGCTTAAAACTTCTAACTATTAAGAAAAGTTATGACAAAGGCACATTGAATATAAACTTTTGTCTTTGAAGCACACGTGAAAAAAATCAGTATAATGGTTTTCATTTAAATGTTTTCAGACACTAGGCTACACAAAGGCCATACCTGTTAATGCATTTATAGCAAGGTTATGCCTATTAATGCATTAAAGTTTACTTTACAGGAACTCTGTCACCACATACCTGGTGATGAATCCTTCTTACATGCCAGCTACGCCCTGGTCAGAAGATATTAAAAGTCTTTGTTAAGTGTTCATTGGTGGCCCTATTGTGTAGAAAACATACTTTAATTTTTTTATGCTAATTATCCCCTGGATGCAACAAGGGTGGGGCCCCTGCACCTGAGGCTTCGCTCATCTTCACTGCTGGCCACCCCCCCACCACTTTTACTCACAAGACCAGGTAGTGATGACATACTTAAGCCTGGCCCTGAAGTCTCCCAGGAGTGCATTCAGTGCATGCGCTGTACAGGGATCACCAGGTGCTGCACTCCTGTACAGAGCTTGCACCGAACACGCTCCCAAAAGACTTCATGGTCAAGCATGAGTGTGTCTTTACTGCTTGGTTCTGTCAGTCAAAGTGGTGAGAGCATGGCCAACAGTTAAGATGAGCGGAGCCTTGGGTGCAATGAGCTAAAACGGCACCAACTTTATTGCAACCAGGAGGTAATCAGCATATAACAAAGGGCTCGCTTTCTCCACAATGGGGCCACCGATGGACAAAAAACAAAGACCAATAGAATCTTCTGACCAGCGTGCATCTGATATGTAAAGTCTGTATTACATTGCCCGATTTTATGGCAGATAATCGCTAACGAACATTCACATCCTTTCGACATGCTAAAGAATTATCATTTGCAGACCTGCGGCAAACCACTATGGAGCATGGGGACGAGCGATGCCATAGGGATCACTCCTCCCCATGCTCCGGAGGAGATCTCTGCATGTAATAGCAGGAGTCTCCTCCGCTCGCGAGAAGGCGATTGCCGGGAGGGAACGATTCCCTACTGACAATTGTCTGCCACATCAGGCTGTGTAATACAGCTCTAAGAATGATTCATCAACAGGCATGTGCTGACTGATTTCCCTTAACTGTACAGAATAATAATCTATACAATATATAGTATCTTAAGACCCATTCACACAAGGAGATTATCGTGTAAATTATCATTAAATCGAGCGAATCTGCACGATTATTGAGCAGTGTAAAAGCAATGAATGACAGATCGACAACCGACAATCAGTAGATTTCTCGGGTCGATCATTTGTGTGAGCACAAAAATCATTGGACATTAACGATTTCATGCGTGTAAACAGGAATCATTTACTGTACGTGCAATTACAGTTACATTTGTGTAAAAGCAACTGTCTGCTTTACAAACGATGGAATATGTAATCAAAAGTACGATTTTGTGAACGATAATCGCCACATCTAAAGGGTTGTTGTTGAAGCGTTCACTACACCAAGAAACAAATCGTTTGTCACTCACCGATCATCTGCTCGTGTAAAGGTACCTTTAGTTGGCAGAGTGGTGCTACATTTTCAAGTGCATGCCCATACTTTAACTCCATTTTTAATAAAATTCATTTACATTCAGCTGCATGTACAATTCTTCCTCATTCAGAACTGAAATCCCCCAGCATTGTTTGCTGGTTCAGTTACATTGAAAAAAGGTGCAAGTTTAACAAGTTCAACCTTTATACAACATCAATAGTTAATTATCACCCACCATGCCATTTATCATTAGATGCACATCTAGCCCTTTTTAAACGCTGACATAATATTAGCCATTAAGACTTCTAGAAGTCTACGTCACCTTTCCTCCACACGTACAGAATGCCCCCTTGTCTTTTGTAAAGTCTTTATTGAAATAAATCAATCATGTGCCAGTTCTTTGTATTGAGCACACATGAATCTATAAAGCACATGGACATACGATTATCTCTAAGGCATCTCTTTACAAATGTAAATAAATAATAATGACGGGCACTCAATATCTGGGTTTACATATAGAGATATATTATAGATTTAAATCTATAATATATCTCTATATGTAAACCCAGATATTGAGTGCCCGTCATTATTATTTATTTACATGTTGAGTCTTTATTGGTAGGGTGTACCAATACTGACGGAGCACCTTGTGCATAGGAATTGGGGGAAGAGAGCCAACAATTTGTCTGTTTTTCTATATTAATCTCTTTACAAATGCCTGCACAGTTTGTGCTCTAGTGATTTCCATTCAAGAAATATTGGGGATAATTTATCATGAAGGTAATATCTGAAGCCAGTTTTGCTTGAATCTGCATTGGCATACTTTGTACCAAATTTATCAAATTCTGCACATTATTTGTTAAATTTGGCGCATCTTTAAACACTTTTTTCTAGAAATGCTACAGTATTTTTTCAAGTTTTTGCTGAGCTAGAATGACTACAAAACTTTCTTTGCAACTTTTTTTTTAAACAAGTGAGTGGTGTAAAAATGCAAAATGTCAGAAAAGCCCAATTGTGCGACTTATTGATGCCAGAAGTGAGCGCAGGGAGTGTTATCTACACCATGCACTGTACAGTAATTTGATGTATGAAAAAAAATACCTGTCCAACTGCACTGAGTTTCATTTGTTACTGCTAAGAGTCATATCCCTATCATTACACTATAGGAACTAGTCAGAAGTGTCAATGATGTGGAAAACACCATGACGGTCCAATAGGTGGCTGAGAAATGGAGCAGTTTATTATTCCCAGGTAAACTAAGGTCCTGTAGCACCCTTCAAATGAACAAATATCGTTCCAAATATCATTTTTTCATGTACTAGGATAAGATAATTTATAGATATAAATATATAGACCCCAAACAGGCAATACACGCGTAATAAATAACTTGAAAATGCATATATTAGAAAAATAGAAGACATATATGTATCAGAATGAATGCTACAGCAAGCAAAAGCTTCTCTTGGGTATTTACATGATGGCGAGGCCAAACATACCATGGCAGAGAAAATCAATCAGCCCGTTCTAATGAAGCCAGCAGGATAAGACAATGAACCGGAACTGAATAGCTGCAGCAGTCAACCAATAATAAATCTATCAATCAGTTTTATGGTGATATTCATAAAGGTCAACGGTGCAATAAAACTGATCTATAACACAGTGCAAGTAAATGTTAAGAGTTTTTTCTTCCCACTGACTACCATGTCACCATTGTTGCTATATTAGTAGTCATTCCAATGATTATACCCTACAGGACAGCAAACTCTACAAAGTCACAGGAATTTTCAACCCACTTGGGTCTTGCTCAAGCCTTACATCCTACAGAAACTATGGTAGAAATTCATTATGTCCCCACACCTGTTTTTGGCGTTGAAAAGTTGGAAATCCACAGGTTCTGCGACTTTGACAATCATTTGTAATGCACTTTTCTCACACGGACTTAAAGCGCAAGGACAGCAGTGTTGCTGGGGAGACCCTCTTGGAAGCTCATTTGCATATTTTTGGAGTGTGGGAGGAAACCGGAGTACCCAGAGGAATTCCACACCTACACAGGGGGAACATACAAACTCCATGCAGATGTTGTCCAGATTTGATCCTAGGACCGCAGCACTGAATCAGGGCCTATGCTCTGTAATAAATGGCTTTGACAACAATTAAAAAATAAATCCTAAGATCATCATTTTGTACGATACTTTTCATTCTTTTGACTGTTTTTTATGGTGTTTAAACTAATGAACTGTCCTTAGGTTAGGCCTCCAATGTATGAATGGAGTTGAACTGCAGTGCCAGACACAGCCACATATGAATAGGCTGTTGTGCCTAGATATACAATAATGGTGTGCTGTGCTAACTACAACAAAAAAAGGGTGGTATGATGCTCCACCTTTATTCTGCTGATCATTTTGAGAGGATGGACACAGTTTTGCAGCTTCCAACTCTTTCACTGTGCTCTGAGAGTCAATTAACCCTTTGAGGACCTGGCAATTTTCCTTTTTTTTTTTCATTTTTGTTTTTTACTCCCAGCCTTTCCAAAGCCATAACTAAGGCTACTTTCACACTAGCACTTTCACGGATCCTACCTAAAGGGTGCCAACGGATCCGTGCTAACGCTATACATGTGTGGAGCCGGAGCAGCGCTCCGGCCCCACACATGACACACATTAAAACAAGACACAGACATACATACAAACAAACATACAGACATACATACAGACATACATACATACTCACATACTCCCGGGACGCCGGCAGAACGTCTTCACGCGCCTCCTGCGCGCAGTGATGACGATTCCCCACAGCGCCCTCTGCTGGGCGCAGTGGGGAAATGTCATCGCAGCGCGCAGGAGGCGCGTGAAGACGTTCTGCCGGCGTCCCGGGAGTATGTGAGTATGTATGTATGTATGTATGTCTGTATGTTTGTTTGTATGTATGTCTGTGTGTATGTATGCCGGATCCGGAATGACCCCCCATTGGAAATCAATGGAGGACAGATCCGGATTACTGGTGTGTCCACACCAAACGGATCCGTCCCCATTGACTTGCATTGGGGGTCATTCCGGATCCGTCTTGGTGCGGATGCCTGGACCGGAGAGCAAACCGCAGCATGCTGCGGTTTGTCCTCCGGTCTGAAGACGGAACGGAATGCTTTCAGGAGCATTCCGTTGTCTTCAGTTCAGTTTTGTCCCCATTGACAATGAATGGGGACAAAACTGAAGCGTTTTTTTCCGGTATTGAGCCCCTATAACGGAACTCAATACCGGAATTTAAAAACGCTAGTGTGAAAGTAGCCTTAGCCATATGAGAGCTTATTTTTTTTACAGGACAAGTTGTACTTTCTAATGTTAACACTTGCGGTTGCATACAATGTAATAGGAACCCAAATGGGGTAGAATTATAAAACAAAACAAAAAAAAATAATACACAATTCCACCACAGTTTTATGGGTTCTGTTTTTAAACCTGACCTGTTACTTTCATTTTCTGGGTCAGTAAAATTACCACAATTTTTTTCTTTGCATCACCATATTCTGATCCTCCTAACTTTTTTTTTATTTTTATGTGTATAGAGTTGTGCGAGGGCTCAATTTTTGTGGTGCAATCTGTACTTATGTACTCATTTACCATTTAGCTGTACAGCTTTTTGATCACCTTTTTTTTTTTTTTGTGGGAGGTGAAGTGACCAAAAACAGTGAATCAGCCATCTTGACTTTTTTATTTGTTTTACAAATTGCTGAATTGGATAAATACTTTTTAGATTTGAATAGTTTGGAAGTTTTTGCATGTTTTTGCCCATGACATTTACTTTTTTAATTATGTATTTTTATATAAATTTTGGGGAAAGGGGGGATTTGAATTTGTATATTTTTACAATATTTTGCCTCAGATAATTCAGGAGGACCGCAGCTACTGTACACACCGTCTGACCTCCTAGATGCTATGGTTACATTTGGCCATGGCATCTGAGGGATTAGATATGTGTTGCTGATGTTATCGTCAATCATATGCATTAGTCCTGGGTGCCTGCTATTTAAAACAACAAGCACCCAGGGGCTATGGCGCCCACTGCACTTGAAATCAGGTGCCATCTTTAAACCCCCACCGCTGATGTAATTTTACGTTGGAGTGCCACAAAGGAGTGAAAGTGAATGTACTGTTAAGCTCCTTTTCCCTTTGGGTTCACACTAGTGTGCAGAGCCAGCCCCAGCCAACAATGGGAGGGAAGGGAGGAAGGGGACACTTCTCTGACTGCAGGATATCTGTTTAACTGTTTTCTGCTCCCAGCTTAGAGATGTCCAGATGTTTTTCAGGGTTGTGTCCCTTTAAGAATAGGCCAACAAGTTATGTTCATGGAAACTCATTTAAGAAAGACATCACTATATAAACTTCACACATTACAATAGTCTAGTCATATAGTAGCTAAAGCGCAAAAAGTATAAAGAACACAACCTAACATCACACTGCAGTTTGATATCATACAAATTATATGCAGCTCAGCAACAATAGAATATTATTCTGTTTGAAACAAGATTGTTAAAATAATATCAATTTTTTTAGACAGACAGACAGAAAGACTAGTCTTCTAACAGTCTGAGATATTCTGATACCAAGGTTCACAAAATAATGAGACCTATTTCAGCATGAACCTTGTACTATCAGAAGAGCAGCAAGAGTATGACAATTATTCTTTCTAAAGTCCCTTTCATGCGGTTTTAGTAAATAATTTCTGAATAGATCAACAAAAGCAAAACAGAGAGGAAATCATATGAAATACAAACCACATCATTGTCCAATAAATCTCCTTATAGAGAGAATTTTCACATTCCATCTATAGATGAGAGGTGTCCATCTTTAACTTTCCTCTTGACCTTTTCCACATGTCCTGATATGTCATGAGATATTCAGATGTTTAAAACAACTGAATATAGAGATATTCTGTCACAAGGTATCTATTCAATGTCCACCCAGTGGTGGTGATGCGGCTTGTGGTCTGTCAATGGCTTTGCAAGTATGTTGCAATATTTTATTTAATTGATTTCAAGGGAAAGTTAAGCCCCTAATAGAATTAGAGGTAATGTAAGAGTGGACAAATCTGTATATTACAAAGCCATTTCATTTGAATGACCAAATGTAATAATGCATCTCACGTAGCCACTGCTGGATAAACGAATAGCTGATTTCAACTTCCCTGGAAAAATAAACTATTTGCTGGGAGTCTTGGGAGTTGCCAGGTCTTACATTAAGAGTTGCTTTAAAGGGGCATTTCAGTACATTTTTTAAGTATATTAAGTAGTCAGAATGGTTTAATAGCGCATGACCACAATTAAATAGTGGTCCGCTGTGCATGGGCACCGGCAGTTTTGTAATATGGGTGGAAAAGTGGGTGTGGTTAGCTATGTTAATGAGTTTTACTCCAGATTTATCATTGAGACTTTTTAAAAAAGTCACAAATAAGTCGCAATCTCACTCCAGGAGAAGGGTGGAGTAGGAAAACTGAAGGAGCTTCTCTAGACAGAAGTGTTAGGTTTAAGAACAAGCAACATTTATCAAGCAACCTATGTCATTTGATAAATGTGGCAGAAAGCACTCCAACACAGACTGAAGCAAAACTGATTTCAAATTTTCTCCAAATGATAAATTCCCCCCATTGACTTTAATGGGTCTATGAACAGCAAGATATGGCAAAAGATAGGACATGTACTATCTTTTGCTGTGCTGAGACACAGACCTGAAAGACCATGGAAGGGCTTTAAAGCGCTTCCGTGGGCTTCCGATCTGTACCTACACTCTGCAAAAGATAAAATATGTCCTATTTTCGTCCATATCTTGCGGATCTTGGACCCATTCAAGTCTGCATCCATGATACGGAGTGCACGCGACTTTCACGGTTCGCAATACGGGCACGGAGCCGTTGCGTTCATGTGAATGGGTCGTAAAAGTAACAAAAAAAAGCAGCAAGGACCAGATCAGTGTTGAAATTGCGTCAGCAGGGAATCCGTGCAGGTAAGTGGTTGTTCTTTGAGTTGAATATTGATGGCTTATTCTCAGGAAAGGTCATCAATATCTGATTGGTCACTCCAGGAAACCCCCTTTAAAGGGACACTACCATAAAAAATGTTACTACATATTAACAGCATGTATGTGAATATTCTACGTCAGGTGGATGGTTTCTGGATATGATTTTTTGAAGTCACTCTATGTTAGAGATGAGCGAATCATTGAAAAAATTATTCGCCGAACTTTTCCTAAAATTCGTGTATTCGACGAATAGATTCGTTGTATTTGCGTACAAAATATACATTATTATGTGCTATTAGCGAACATTCGCTCACTAATAACGATCGTTCATTTACAAAATATACGCAACTTCTTAGAAGACGTACGCATGAGCGTACAAATAGCTTACGAATCTCAGCGTACTATTGTCTAAGCGATTACGTAATACGCAGGCACGTACGAGGAGAGGCCGCGGCGTGCACTCCTCAGAGGCCGAGCGAATATTTGAGACACATATATGTTAAATAAAAAAATAGCAGCAAAGATTCCCTTTAAAAAACCCTCTTTCGAGGGGCTCCCCAAATAACCTGAAAAGGGGATGAGGCGCATGTATGCGCAACTTGGATAAAAAACTTTTTTTTGATGGGGGAGTCCTAACAATCCATGGCCATCTGGGTGAGGACAAACGCGGGGCAACAAAACTAAAAACGAGGGCCAACTAGTGTCCAACCTTCAGAATAAGTCCATGTTGTGGCTCCCATAAAAACTGCTGGGATTACTTAAAGGCCAGCAGGTCCTCCTCACTGCTGCTGAAGCTAAAGGACATGAGAGGGCGCTCCTGCCTCATAATGAAAGCGGCCCTGGCTGCGGCAGCAGACCCCCGCCGACCTCTCAAGGATGGTCTTCTTGGTGGCTGGGCTGTCACACTGGCAAAGGCAGTGGTAACTTTGGCCCTGCCCATCACTCTGTAGTGGCCAGATCCTCCTGCCGGCATACCAGGTGACAGAATCTCCGGCTGTAACGGTAATGGTAACGGTCTTCCACGAGCGGCGGACTGTGCGGCCTGCAACTGCCATGGGCATGGCAGTTGGTAGTGGTACTGTACCACAGTTGGATGGTACACAAAAGTGTTCGTGGTCATCTGTCCCACATGAAGGATCGGTGGTATCGGTGGCGGTGGCGGCAAATCAGGAATCAGGGGTTCCGGCTGATCCTGACCTTGGGATTTCTCTTCAAATCTCAAGGTCTCAAGGTCACAAGCCTCTTCTGCGGCCTGGGCCTCCTCACTCCAGTCTTCCGGGGGCGCTGCAGGAGTAGGTGGTCGCTTTAAGATTTTCACCCCAGTAGCAAAGGGGCCTTGGAGGCTCTTCATGGGGGTATACTCCACGTAATCACCTGCGTGGAGATTGTGGCGTACGGGCGGAAGATACAGCCACTTAACCGAACGGCGGTTAACATATAATTCCTCCGCCGTCTCCTCATCACCGATGAAACCGACTCCCCGCTCCACGTTGAACCAAATAACGGTTCCCCTTCGGCGCTCCAGCTTAGAGTCACCGAACCGTGGGTGCTCCAAAACTTGCACCACCCACTCCTCCACCAGCTTTTTATATTCCCAGAGGGTCTGGGCGTTCCGGGTGACAGCCTTAGGGACCATCAAATTCTGGCATAAGGAGTAGTCCTTGTGCGGCGGAGCGGGAACTCATGCCGCCTCCGCCTTGTCAGCCAGTGGAGTCACCACCTCAGCAAGCACCTCATCCGACTTCCTGTTGAGCTGTGAGAGATAGATCTCCTCCGGTTCCTTCTCCTCATAGGGGTCGTCTGCCCACAACATGTTTCCCCAGTCAGGACCTCGCTGTTTCGCCGCCATCTTACTCTGCTGACTTGCCACGTCTTCCTCGCACGCAGGATAAGTGGGCGGAACTACCAGGGAGGAGTCTGCATCGCTGAATAGAATTCGTACGCAACAGCGTGTAGAGTAACTACCAGGGAGGAGTCTGCGCAACAGCATATACAGTACTAAATTATATGTAGAATAGCGTATAATTTAGCGGTCAAACTATGTAGCGATGCATACAAAAGCGAAGCGAATCACCTAATATTCAGATTCGCTTTGCAGCTGAAAAATCTCAAGATTCGATACGAATCAACGAATCGACGAATCGCTTCGCTCATCTCTACTCTATGTATTCTACTTCCTGCCCTGCCTCTTAAACTTCCTCCTTTGCTTTGACTGTTAGCATGGCAAACAGCCTTGTTTGACTTTCTCTTTCTCAGACCATTAACCACAATTAGAGTGGGAAGAGGGATAAGTGGTCTATGACAGAATGATATTTTACACTGATAAGTGCAAGGCTCTTCTGTGGGTATATTTGTCTAGGCCTATATTTGAGTTTTAGCTCTATTGGGGTCATTTATCAAATTGGTGTAAAGTAGAACTGGCTTAGATGCCCATAGCAACCAATCAGATTCCACCTTTCATTTTACAAAGGAGCTGTAAAAAATGACCCCATATGTGCTGACTGCTACAAAGAGACAGAACTTAGTACTTAATTATTAATATATAGATAAGATATAGTAAAATAAAAAATAAAATCAGCCAAAATCTCTTTAAAAAAAAAAAGCTTTCTATGAAAACTGAGTTTAAAAAATACCTCTGACAGAAGTGTCACTATGAGATTAAACAATACCAACAATCGATACGACTTTCAAAATAAATGAAGCATAGCACCCGAACAGTTACAATAATTTCCATTTGATGTAATTTATTATCAAGTCTTGTTTTGGCCATTGCACAGTAATGATTCATCTGCAGTTATGTTACACTTCTTCCGGTATTCAGTAACAGCAGCTCAAGAGGATACGGACAGGTAAAAAATAAAAATCTAGTCATTTTTAGAACAGTAAAGTAGCAAACGACCATTCTATTTCCAGCTTTTCCGAGTAGATGGTGCAGGCTAATAATTGTCCTTGACCTTCATTATGCACCTGTGCTTTTTATGTACAGACATAACTTAAGTCACAGGCAATTATCTACCAATAAAGCCCTCAACCATTGCAGCTATTAAACCCTGTCTGAGCATTAATATGTTCTTTCTCAGTAACTTCTGTGTCACATAAGCTTATTTATAAAACTAGCTTATTGCATTACCTCATAAGCTATTTCTAATCATGGCAGGTTGTTTCTATGCACAGCAATCTTAAAATATTGGAGCAGCAGCTTGTGCTCTGATGTGTTTTAGACTAATGAAACAGATGTCTGTGGCATTCTTTATCCACAAAACAAATAAAGTAGTCTGAGTCGCCCCTTGCAGTTGTCCACTCATAGATAATTCTTGCCAATTCACTGGTGCTGTTTTCAAATGATTCATTTTACAAGGACAAAGCACTTTGAAGGGTACAGGTAACTTTTAACAAAAACAGAAAATTGCAATGCCTTCCCAGTACCATAACATTTTTATTTTTCCGTTCACATAAACTTATGAGGGCTTATTTTTTTGTGGTACAAGTTTTACTTTCGATTGCCATTACTTAATATTGCATATGACGTAGTGAGGAGCTGAAAAAAAATTCCAAATGGGGTAAATTGAAAAAACAAAACAAAAAACAATTCTACCATAGTTTTATGAGGGGGGGGGGTACAATTGTACAGTTTTTCTTGCGTTTTAATGCTGAAAAAAAACCCTTGGAAAAAATGAATATGAAAATGAAATTAAAACCTTGAAAGAAATTGCCACATGCTGACCCCTATCACTTTTTTGTAGTTATGTGTACAGAGTTGTACGAGGGCTCATTCTTTGTGGGATGATCTGTACTTTGCATTCATACCATTTTGACAGTGTGTGTGACTATTTGATCACATTTTGTTCATGTTTTTGGGGGAGTTGATGTGACAAAAAGTGTCAAATTGGCCATTTAAATTTTCTTTCTATTACACTATTCGCCGTATGGGATAAATATTGTTATATTTTAATAGTAAGGATGTTTTTGCATGTGATGATGCCCATGATGATATTTTGATTTTGCGGAAAAGGGGGGTGATTTAAACTTTTATATTTTTTTTTTAAATTTTTTTTTTTACTTATTTTAAAGTCACCCTGGTAGACTATAACTGGCAATCATTAGATTGCCCATTGTATTCTGTGATGGCTATATAGCCATTAGACGTGAGCGTATTGACCTTTGGATCATAGATCCGAAGTCGATTCATTAAAAAACTTCGATGTTAATGCTTTTTCCGCACAGCATTAAAATGTATTGGCTCCGTGGAGCCACAGTTCGTCTCGCCCGAAGTTGCGAAAGACTTCGGTGAATTACTACTGTATTCATATCTGCTTATTTAACAACAATTTAAAATAGGAATCTGTAGTGGTACTGGCTGGTACCTTGGAACCAAAGCCCACTTTCGATTCGTATTTTAAAATGTGACTACGGTATCTGAGAAGCCAGAAACCCGGAAATGCGTGCTTCACAGGCAGGAACACTTCACCTCAGCGGAGATCAGGGAAGGTGTACCACTGCAGGCTCATTACTTGTATATCACAATTCAGACCAGCAAGTGGCAGCAATGGATTGTAATCCATTTGCATCTGCCTGTTAAACCCCATGCAGACAAGTTTCTTTGTCCATGTTTCAGATGAAGAACACCAATGAGTTTTTAAATGAACCATACACAAGTGGTATTTGTATGTGGTCCGATTTTTCCACAGACTGGGAAAACTGAAATAAGATAGAACATGAGAAGGGATAAGTGAAGTTTTCAAAAATTCGATTCAGCTGCTTCGTCAAATTTCGTCAAGAAATTCAATTAATTACAAATTACTTTGTAACAAATCGCATTCCATTGCATGGAGTGGGCGCAATAACAGGTTCATTTAACCCCTCAGATGCTGCATTAAATCACAATCAGCCTGTGAGTAGGTTAATCAAAAGTTAAAACAAAAAATATATACACTCACCTCATGATTTGATCGCGGAGAGGCCATTGCATACATTTGGTCAATTGGGGCACGTGCTGACGTCACCACATCATCATGCCGAGTGGGCATGGTGATGTCATCACTGATGCTTGAGAAAGACTATGGTGTAGTCAAAACGTTGCACTATCTTTCGCACTTTTTGTACATTTTTATGGCCCCAATTTGAATAAAGAACCCTTTAAGGATATGCTGCCGTCGATTTCATTCAGACTGTCATCACTGATGACATCACATGTTAGTGCATACGAGAACTCAAATGGATGAGGTGAGTATGTTGTTGGTTTTTTACCACCATTTCAGGGAAAATTGATTTGTTACCACAAATCAATATTATAACAAGGAAATTCGGCACTGCAGCAATTTTTTTCTGAAATTTGGATGGGCTTCCACTTTGTTAACTACGATTTGCTCAACACTAATGATAAGTTTGCCCATGTGAATATACCTACTGAATGTAATGGCTCACTGTTCATCTGGCTGATTTCCGTTCTACACTTGGAAAGCACCAGGACAGAACCATTGCTTTTGTGGGGGAAAAAAGAATACATTAAACTTTTACAAGAAAAAGTATTTTTTTTAAATAGATTGCCAAAAATACATTTTATACTGCTGAATCAGAATGACCATAGAATAAAGTTTTTTTATTATGTAAAAACTTATTTATATTTTTTTTCATTTTCTTCTCCAAAAAAGTTATAAAACTGAATCTATAAATTATCTGTACATTTATTTATTATACTCGCTTATATAGCGCAGAAATATTAAGCAGAGCTTTACAGACAGTAGCATCACTCTGTCCCCAAATGGGCTAACAAGGATAAATCAATGGAACAATTAAAAAGCTAAGGCTTATGGAATGTGGCAACATGTAAATTCCTTTTTGGCATAAAATTGTCAAAAGTGCTAAAATACTGTGCTAAAACATAAAAACCTTGGTATTGTCATATTCATACATCTTGAAAAAAGTTAACCTTTTTTTTCTACAGCACACAGAAAAAATAATGGTGAAATGTCTGTTTCTTTATATCCCCACAAAAGTTAATAAAACTAATCAATACATTATATTATTCACAAAATGGCGGCAAAAAAGCCATCATAAAGCAGCATATTCTGTTGTATGCCAGTAAATGCTTCTAATACATTGAGCCAAATTTATCTCACCAAGCAATTCGCATTTTTGAAACTCAACTGTGGATAACTCTCCTCTGTTGGACTAGCTTGCTGAACAATAACTACTACCTGGAGAAAATCTGTTATGTATCACCATACCATTATATAAAGGGGTGTCCAGGATTTTGACACTGATGGCCGATCCTCAGGATCTGTTGTTCCCTTGTTGCTCCGCTGTCGGAACACACCACACACCTACATCCACTGTGTAGTGGAAGAAACTGGCTACTGCAATGCTGCTCACGTTCACTTCAATGGCAGCATTGCTGCACTGACAGCTCTGTCCACTACACAATGCATTAAAAACATCATCAAAAATTCTTTAAACATATATTAAACATAAAATGTTATTTAAACAGCAAGCCATTTTCTGACACATTCCCTTTAAGAGTTTATCTGTCTGCACTGATCAGATATTTTCATTTCCCTGGTTATTTAGTTTAAGTATATTGTATTAAAGCTTGATTTATCTATGTATTATGCTTATACTGTTTTCAACATAAGATAGGAACCATAATCATGGGAATCACATTGTTATATTTCTCTTAATGCTACTGGGTACTGCTTTAGAACATGAGTCCCACAAGATTAATGTTTAATCACTGCACGCATCTCCTGTAATAATCTACTCTACTTCATAAGTTTATTATTACTCATTTGGCAAAGTATTACTCTTTATCCGGTCCTGACAATTAAACACTATCCCAATGGATTTGTCTCTCATTTCTGATAACAGATTAGTAACTACCATATAAATGTTTAAATTTAGCCATAAAGGTTGACCAGTCACTTTGCAACTATAATAACACAGTGTGAGATACATTACAGGGATAGTTATTCATGGAATCCATCATTCCCAGATTGTCCTGTTACCATGACTCCCAAATTGCATTTTTGCAATGCTTTTATACTGTTTGCAAGTTTATTTAATACAAATTCTTTTAATAGCTTCTGTGCTTAAATGGGTTGTAAGTGGAGCGGTAATCAAATGCTATATTAGGATACATCAAGATATCTAGCAAAATTTTGTGTTCCATAAAAACTATGGGGCACATTTATTAAGACCAGAGTTTTACAAGCTGGTATTAATAAGCCCTATAGCTGGCAGTGGATCGCCAAAGTTACATATAGAGGCGCCGGCCTCTACATAACTTCGGCGTATCCACCGTTGCTTCTAAATGTAAGACAGCTTCCTAGCTGATACTAGCAGATAATGATGACCTAAACCAGGCGTAGAAAATTATTAATGAGCCGCCCATCTCCTTCCCTGCCCACACCACCCCCACTTTTTTAGACCTGGTGAGCGGGAATAAGTAGCAGATACTGCCCCACCATGGAGTGTGTCAGAATCTGCTCCAGATATACGCTACAAAAGTGGGTTATATCTGGTCATAAATGACCCCCTTTATATTTTCAAAAGAAAACTGTAAGTCAATAATAGCAATGCAATTGCCAATGCTATTTTTTCATGTACTGGGAAGGGATAAACAGCTTGAGGAGGTTTCCCCATCTGACACGCATACACACATAAACCAATACATGCACATTGCATTCAGGAAGTCTTTGGATCATTTCACTTTTTACACATTTTGTTACATATGTCTTGTGCTAACCTTAAAAAAAATTCCAATTTTCACAAGTGAATCTGCACTCAGTACCCCATAATGAGAAAGCAAAAACAGAATTTTAGATTTTTTTCGCAAATTTCTTACAAATAAAAAAACAAATTTTGCATTGACAAAAGTAATCAGACCCTCTGCTATGAAGCTTCCTATTTAGCTTTGGGGGCCTCCCATGTCTTTTGATCATCTTTGGGATGTTTCTACACTTTGACTGGAGCCCATCTGTGGTAAATTCAGTTGACTGGACATGATTTGGAAAGACACCCCCCCCTGCCCCATCTATATAAGGTCTCACAGCTGATCATGCATATATCAGAGCAAAAACCAAGCCATGAGGAGGGAAGAACTGGACAAGATTGTGTGGAGGTACAGATCTGGAGAAGGGTGCAAAACAGTTCTGCTAGAGCACAGTGGTCTCCATAATTCTAGTAATAGAAGAAGAAGTATCTTGGTGGTGACCAAGAGCATTAAATTAATTTTTTATTTTTCATGATCTGGTGTGACAGTTTTAGTGTTTCCACCCAGGTTAGGTGTTTCCATTTACTAAGCACAGAAAAGCACAGTAAAGCGGCTTCTTTTATAATGCATCTCCCCCTACACATTTGCCATATGCATCGAAAAAGCTCTTTGTGCAAAAGGTAAATGCACGCAAAGGCTCTCAATATACTTATAGAGGTCTAGTGTTTTTTACTGTATGTAATAGGGCAACAGACTGTGCTATTTCATGCAGAGACATCCTATAAAAACATGTAGCACATGGTCTTTTAACATGGGGCCCTATGGGTAATGGATGCCTCTCAGTCCACTAAATGTATTTCCTCAGACGGACACTTCAGAACTTAATTAGGTCACAATTGTGATGAATTGCTATTTCTATACTGTATTGAAATATGGCTGCTCTGAGATTAATAACATTATCCCACATCAGCATTTGATATACTACATCATAATCAATAATACATTTTAAGCAAGGCTATTCCTGTGGTTTTTACAAATTTCAACAATAAAAGCAACACATTATTTAAAGTAAGTCTGGACAGAAACTTTTCAATCTGTCACTAAGCAAGAAATAGGCTGTATCCTAAGAAAAATAGCCAAAAGACGTTCTGTAAATTACAGTGGTTGATGTCTGCTTTCATGACTGTGTTTCTAAGTATTGGGCCTTGAGGACTAACCCATGGCTTCAAACAGAGCTCAGTGTTTAGAATACAGATTTTTCCGAAAGACCTGAAAATAGTTTTAGAACATACTGTAACTATGATTTGTTCATGTTAAACTGCTTCCTTGCTGTAGAAGTCTGACACAGATTAATATAAGAACATTTACAGATGTCAACAGAAATCTTTCATACTTAAATGGCCCACTTAGAGACCTTCAACTGTGCATTAGCCTTTGCTACACAAAGGCCTTCTACAGCAGTCCTAATACAGCACAAAGGCAATTTATTTTAACTATCTAGAGAATAAAAGAAAATGGCTCCAACTTCCTAAATGTACATTTTTGGTACAAAAGGAAAGCAGAAACACATATTTCACATTATCACAAATATAACATAATTATGCACATTGACAAAACTGTTGAGTGCTCAGCACCCAGGCAACTTGGAGCTTTATGTTTCATATTAAGGCTACAGTTTCCATGTTTAGATTATTTCTAAATCTAACATTTCTTAGACAAATTTAGATTAGTTAGGTGGAAGCATTTTTCTGTACATTATATCAGAATATCACCAATTATAATTATAAGTATTATGTCATTGTTATGATTGGTGTAGAAAAAACACATTATAAAGGCTTCACCTAGTTTCTTTCAAACTATGTGAAGCCATAGCAATGCAAACATAAACACCACCAAGCAACGCGGAACGCTAAGCACAACGCCCCAGATTTCTGACAAAATTTACAATTCTTTATTGAATAGAAATTTTTATTGTAAAAAAGAATTATAATAAAAAATAATTCACCCTCATCCCCAACTTTTATGTTGGAAAAAATGGACAGGTACTTCCTAAGGGCTCATGCACATGACCGTATGTATTTTGCAGTCCGCAAAAAACGAATCTGCAGAAAATACGAATAACGTCCATGTGCATTCTGTATTTTGTTGAATGGAACAGCTGGCCCCTAATAGAACAGTATTATCCTTGTCGTAATGAGGACAATAATAAAACATGTTCTATTTTTTTGCGGAATGGAATGCACAGGGAGTAACTTCTGTTTTTTTTGCGGACCCATTGAAATGAATGGTTCCTCATGCAGTCCGCAAAAAAATGGAATGGACACGGAAAGAAAATACGTTCATGTGCATGAACCCTAAATGATGCTCATTGTGAACACCATATTTCTAAATACATTTCATGTCTAGAACCCTCCATCTGGGCCCCATAGCAGTAACATGATCTGCCTTCATGGTAGGTAAGTCACTGACATTGATGATGCAAGATGCATATGCTCATCAAGCTGTCTCTTGGGCACTCCTAGTGTGCTGGTGAGATCAGGAGTGGGGCAGCTTTTATATATGCTCTAGAGCAGTGGTTCTCAACTCCAGTCCTCGGGACCCACCTGCCAGTCAGGTTTTCAGGATTTCCTTAGTTTAGACCAGCTGATATAATTAGCGTCCATCCATCAGGACTTACCACAGGTATTCATTCTGTGGGATATTCCTAAATCCTGACTGGCAGGTGGGTCCCGAGGACTGGAGTTGAGAACCACTGCTCTAGAGGAAGAAATCAGAGAAACGTATGATGCATAAGGACAGTTTGGGGTTGGGTATGGGCAGGGGCGGACTGGGAACTTAAAGTGGCCCTGGAAAAATTATTAAAAGTGGCCCCGTTTTGTAGTAAGATCCAAATTGATGGAAAGCAGGGCCAACACAAGTAGGCAGGGCCAGCAATACCATATTGTGCACATTATATCACCCCAACAGAGCCAAATATCACAGTCCACCACAAAATACATCCCTAAAAACTTCCACTGCTGGCCCCCTTGGGCATCAGCCCACCGGGAAATTTCCCTGTAAGGTCTATGGCCAATCCGCCCCTGGGTATGGGTATGACTGCCAGAAGGCAAAGAGGAAAAAAAAAAGTTCTGGTTTTCAAGTTCAAACTTGCCTGAGTCTTCAAGGTGTTACATTTTAGATGGAAATTATCTTTTCCGCATCTACAATGTCACGCTCTGAAGACTAATGACATAATCTTAGCATTCATTAAATAGGTTTTCCAGGAGTAAAATATTGATGACCTATCCTCAGAATAGGTAATGAACACCTGATTGGTGAGGGTCTGACTCCTGACACCACTGCCAATCAGCTTTTTGAAGAGGTTGTGGTGCTCTAGTGAGTGCTGTACCTCTTCCTAGGTCAGTGAAATCGAATTGATCAGTTACATACTCTAGGCGCTGCTCAGTGCTTAGCAAAGTGTTGCAACCTCTTTAAACAGCTGATTAGAGGTGGTGCTGGGTGTCAGAACCTCCCCAATCAGATACTGCTGACCTAACCTGAGGATAGGTAATCAATGTTCCTCTCTGGGAAAACCCCTTTAAGTGATTTATATTAAATTTATATTAAATCAATTATTAATTTAATATTTTGAATGATTGATATAATCAAAAATAAATAAAAAAAAACATACAGAACCCAGTTAGTTATTTTATCCATATAGCTAAATTACATTTATGGTGGACCACTATGCTAATATAATTTCAAGAATGCAATTTTTTTTAACATGGTGCTCAATGCCCTCTGGAGGGGTGGACTAGCTCCAGAAAACAATCATCCACATTTAATATTGAAGCAAATGCACAAAACAGAATAATCCCCTCTGCTTCACTTGAAAAACTGGCTTTGACAAAAAGAGTATGGCTTAGGGAAAGAGGGAATGGCATAAACAACAATTTGATCCAAAACTTGGCACAAACTGTGTAGTCTAAATTTACGTTGTCTATACTTTAGAGCAGATTAGTAAGTCTGCCCCAATATAGGCAACCCTACAGTGATATAGGTACACTTCTGCATAGCCATTTATTAGGTTTCATCAAATACACTGTTGAAATATGGAAGCTAATCCAAGAACCGTATTCAAAGTGGATCACAATACAGTAAAAGGTGTGCACATTGAATTATAACTGGTTCTTTTTAATTGTGTATATGTTCCCTGTCAAGGACTACACCTATAGAACAGAACATAACTGTGTATTTCATATAAACTTAATATAAGCTTAAATTTGTAAATATTCTGTACACATTACAAAGAAGTTCATACAGACTCACACTGCAGCTTTCTAGTGTAATTATTCATGGTTTAATTCATTTAAAAATAATTAAATAACCCGCCCTACCACAATTCATAAATTAATTGCTATCCTTAGCGATTAATAACATAATTTACTGATTCATCACTGTAGCAGTTCCTTCATCTGAAAGCCTATTGTATTTATTTAATAAAAACCCATCATTTTAAAGGGGCCTGATTTAGGAAATAGACTTTCAAATATCCTGTAAGAACATTAGTTAGCCAAATGGAGTTTGGCTTCGAAGTGTGTCTCCATTACCTTGTGCTATAGCAATGTTTCCCAATCATTGCCTCTTAACCCCCTGTATACATCACCCCAGATACTACTGTAAACCACTGGTACCAGCGATGCCATGGCATTACTAGAACTCTATATCAGCATGGCTTCATAAGGGATCGGTTAAGTCCATATCAGCCTGGCTTCATGAGGGATCGGTCATGTCAAACTAATTTAATCAGTTTCTATGAGGAGGTAAGTTCTAGACTTGACCGTGGCGTATCAATGGATGTCGTATATCTGGACTTCTCCAAAGCATTTGACACTGTACCACATAAAAGGTTAGTATATAAAATGAGAATGCTTGGACTGGGAGAGAATGTCTGTATGTGGGTAAGTAACTAGCTCAGTGATAGAAAACAGAGGGTGGTTATTAACAGTCACACTCAGATTGGGTCACTCTCACTAGTGGGGTACCACAGGGGTCAGTAGTGGGCCCTATTCTCTATTATTATTATTATTATTATTATTTAGAGTGGGGAAAAAAAGTATTTAGTCAGCCACCAATTGTGTAAGTTCTCCCACTTAAAAAGATGAGAGAGGCCTGTAATTTACATCATAGGTAGACCACAACTATGAGAGACAAAATGAGAAAACAAATCCAGAAAATCACATTGTCTGATTTTTAAAGAATTTATTTGCAAATTATGGTGAAAAATAAGTATTTGGTCAATAACAAAAGTTCATCTCAATACTTTGTTATATATCCTTTGTTGGCAATGACAGAGGTCAAACGTTTTCTGTAAGTCTTCACAAGGTTGGCACACACTGTTGCTGGTATGTTGGCCCATTCCTCCATGCAGATCTCCTCTAGAGCAGTGATGTTTTGGGGCTGTTGCTGGGCAACACGGACTTTCAACTCCCTCCAAATGTTTTCTATGGGGTTGAGATCTGGAGACTGGCTAGGCCACTCCAGGACCTTGATGCTTCTTACAAAGCCACTCCTTCATTGCCCTGGTGGTGTGCTGGGGATACCTACTGTATTAATGATCTTGTAGAGGGCTTGCACAGTAAAATACCATTTTTTGCAGAAGACACTAAACTGTGTAAAGTAATTAAAACGGAAGAGGACAGTACACTGCTACAGATTGATCTGGATAGACTGGAGGCTTGGGCAGAGAAGTGGCAGATGAGGTTTAACACTGACAAATGTAAGGTTATGCACATAGGAAGGAATAATGCAAGTCACCATTACATACTAAATAGTAAAACACTGGGTAACACTGACATGGAAAAGGACCTAGGAATTTTAGTGAACAGCAAACTAAGCTGTAGAAACCAGTGTCAGACAGCTGCTGCCAAAGCCAATAAGATAATGGGTTGCATCAAAAGGGGCATATATGCCCGTGATGAGAACATAGTCCTGACACTTTACAAATCACTAGTCAGACCACACATGGAGTACTGTGTACAGTTCTGGGCTCCTGTGAACAAGGCAGACATAGCAGAGCTGGAGAGGGTTCAGAGGAGGGCAACTTAAGTAATAACTGGAATGTGTGGACTACTGTATCCGGAAAGATTATCAAAATTAGGGTTATTCACTTTAGAAAAAGATGACTGAGGGGAGATCTAAGAACTATATATAAATATATCAGGGGTCAGTACAGATATCTCTCCCATGTTCTATTTATCCCCAGGACTGTGACTGTGATGAGGGGGTATCCTCTGCGTCTAGAGGAAAGAAGGTTTGTACATAAACATAGAAAATGATTATTCACAGTAAGAGCAGTAGGACAATGGAACTCTCTGCTTGAGGAGGAGGTGATGGTAAGTTCACTAAAAGACTTCAAGAGGGGCCTGGATGTATTTCTGGAGGGTAATAATATTACAGGTTATAGCTACTAGAGATGGGTCGTTGATCCATGGAGTTATTCTGATTGCCTGATTGGAGTCGAGAAGGAATTTTTTTCCCCTAAAAGTGGGGAAAATTGGCTTTTACCTCACAGGGGTTCTTTGCCGAACTGGATGGACAGATGTCTTTTTTCGGCCTTATAAACTATGTTACTATGCTACTAGGGTCAAAATCACATTACTCATAGTTAACATTAGCATCCATTGCTCATATCTTTAAAGTGATTGTCTCACTTCACCAAATGGTATTTATCATGTAGAGAAAGTTAATACAGGGCACTTGGTAATGTATTGAGATTGAAAAAGCAGCACATTTCAATAATGAGCGCATTCTCTCTTCTGGATCTACAACCAAAATCCAAATTTACAAAAGATGAGAAAAATGAGGCAGCACTCCCATTCAACAGTGAGAAAAGCAAATGTTTTTTATTCACCCATGCACTCTAGCACTTCATGTTAAATGGAACAGAACCTGGGAGTAGTCGAGGTCTAATACGGCTGAGTACACGCTGTGGGGGACACACATACTTTATATACATGTCTAGTGGTAGGTTAATGGCTGTAAAGAGCGCAATATTGAATGACATTGTAAGTCATCATACTGTAAACAGTAGAGAATAATCATTTCATATATGCTGTAATTCATAACCCTCAGCCGCTACCCGCTCGCTCTCAGAGCTCGCTAATTACTGCTTGTCACTACAGTGGAAGCACATTGTTTTCATCATTATTATGCTAGATGTAAACAAAGTTTCCTGCACAATCTCTTAATGAGCAAAGTGCAAAGAAAGATATGCAAAGGATTGCTCAGTTCATGGTCATTACTTGTTACATTTCCTCGTTGTTGTCTTGTATTAATTAGAGAAGAAAACAAAAGCAGGTTCGGTTTATGAGCCATTGTGTGTTGACTCTGATGCAACTCTGTACTTCTCTGTTACATCAGCATATGGCAACTCTTACACAAAGTACTTTGGTTTCTCTTTTGGTCCACCTTCACTACTGCAAGGCTATGGTAATGTCTGCATTCACAGCCTCCTTTGAACACATATCATGTAGATATACCATCAATGTTTAAGATTGGAATACCCCTTTGAGTCCAATGAGCTGTAAAGTGGGACATCAATGGCTTAAACTTGTTTTCCCATGCCCTGGATGACAAGTTATGCTTAATTGGACCACTTTTGTTAGGTACTAACCATGCATACCAGGAACACCCTACAAGCAGGGTTTCCAACCGTCGGTAAATTACTGGGCAGTCTGTAAAAACAGGGCACTTTTTTCCAGTGTTCATTAAAAGAATCAACGTGTCCATACTACATTTTTAAGCTGGAGAAGCTAGTATGGATTATTGTGAAAGCTACTCCTACTAGAAGATACAATTATTTTGCATGATATCAATTTAAAATGTAGGCACTTCAAAAAGCTTTCTGCTATAAAATAGGTAACCTATTAACCTTCAGATTTTGTGCATCATTCAAGTATCCACTTAATATAAACCTCCAGCGAGGTCAAACTTTTTTGAGTACATCAAAAACTGTTAACTTTGCGATGCTTTCCTTTGAGCCTCTTTTGTGGAATAAAACACTTTCTTCTTTAGTGACTAGGGAACTGAAAATACCAAATAACCTGAAGGAACAGGTATGTCAGTAAAATACCAAATCTAACAATTGTTCACTGGCAGCATATAACATATATGTAACTACAGGGAGAAGCCAAGTCAGTCAAGTCATGCACCTTAAGAATCTGCATGTGACAAGCAAAGCTGATAGGTGCTATATTCAAACCAGCAGTTTTCATTTTGAGGTGTGGCCCAATTTGTGACAAACATATAAAATTGTTGGACTGCCTGAGCACAGTACTTGTGCTGAATTCTCATACTTTTGTATGACAATTCTATAAATATTGGGAAAAACTGCTATTTTGGTTCCAGTTTTTAGACTCTACCACTTAACTATCATGAATTAATCTGATACGATCTGATGAAGATGCCATATCAGAGTTGAAACACATAATACAATTTCACTGGCTTTGACAACCAATGCTCTTCTATTGTTGCTACTGGTTTACAATATTGTGTTGGTGGCCTAGTGCACTGTCTATCCTGAAGCTGTGGTATCTAAGCTCACATTAGCCTTGTGTCGGTGACAGTTTATCTTCCCTATTATATTATGTATTCCCTATTATTTTCCATTTGCTCCATATCAGTAAAGGGATTACTGCATTATGTGTGATTTTCAAAAGGATGACTAGAGTAAGATGTGCAAAGAGGTGTATTAAGCCATCATGTATAGTACCAGTAGACCGTACCTGCTGACTGATAGGGACTGTAGTAGTTATTGCCCTGCTGGACTGCCACAGTAGCATCATGAAGCTTCTCCTAAAGCCAACACTTTGAGAAGACCACCCCGTTATTCATACCAGATTTCACTAGATCAATTTTCAGTTCCATCATATATTATGCATAGGGGATATCATCTTTCAGAAAACTACACTACCTACAAGTCCACTTTTTAATGCAAATTTTGGGTGGTTGTACTAAAGAAGTTTCACGTATTTCTATTTTTGGATCTTATTCTAGGTATATATTTTCTAGTGCAGCCATTTTCATATATGATCATTAAACCATTCTATGTACAATTATAGAAATGCTACATGAGAAGAGCTTGTTGGGATAAACAGTACATATACCATATACACAGCAGTCCTGTAAGTAAAGAAAATGCTTGTTTACCGATGAGCTCCATTTGCCCCGTGTTTATAGCAGTAGTGGAAGTACAGAAGCTAAACTGAAAGGGTTAATCACTTTTTTAAAATGAGACAGAAGACATTGTACCTGCAAAGAATAATAATGACCCAGCTCTGCTCTACAAAGCCTCTGCATCAAGTATATTTGCTCTGCTGATTATTACACTTGCATAAGAATTTCGAATGGAACTGCTAAAAGTTTGCTGCGAACTGCAGTGTTGGGAGGAAAGGAACGCTCTAGTCTTACTTTTAGAGCTATGTACTTTTCTTGCATGGATCATACTGTATTCCCTAACTAAAAAAAAACAAAAACTTTTCAATCACATGTTGTTTGTCAATGAAATGTAAAAGGTAGGCCGCTGCAACTGACCTTTCTTATTATTTAAGAGGTTATGTTCACATGGGCAAAATCTGCCATGGAAATTTTTTTGCTGCATAAAAAATGCCATGAATAAACTCCCACAAACTTTAATGTAAAAAACAAAACCATGTGGACAAGGTGGCATTTTTTTACACCAATCATTTTCAAATCTGCTTGAGAAGTGACATGTTACTTTTCAGATTTTAGCCACATGAACCTTGCCTGAGAGTTTTAAAGATTGGTAAAAGATGGCAGTCAGGGTAGTGTCAACTCTCTAATTTTACGTTAATTTTAATATTTTGTAGTTTGCAGCATTATTTAAATATATTTAAATATTTTTTTATCATTAACTGTGTTTCATATTAATTTTACATTCTAAAACTTCATTTTTACTTTTTTCTTCTCTTTTTACTATACTTCAAAGATATATACAGATTCACAGAGTATGGTTGATCAGATTGAGCACTTGCAACGTATTTGAAGATCAAACGAGATGGCAAAAGAAGAACAGTACTGGAAGGCAAAAATAAAATGTTTAGAAGCAGGAAACAATGCCAGGAGTCATACCAGAAGCGAGGAATGACCATATGGAAAGAAGTTTTTGACTGAAACATGACTGTTTCTAGAGTTTTTGCTGCATGGGTTGAAAAATAAAATGTTATCCCCAACCCTCATCCTCTCTTTCTGTAAATTGAAGATGGAGAAGTGCAAGACGAATAGTGCTAGCAACACTTTGGCAGCTTGATAGGACTAGATACAGGACTAGATATTGCTGGAAACAGAGTCCTAGGAAAACAGATGAGGTAACTTCATGCCCAGATGCAGCAAGTATAAGAGAAGTGCGTACAAGACTATCTTGTGTCCACGGCCATGCACATGAATGCCTACAGCAGAAAGTGGCAGTGGTATAGAACGAGGGACATCCAGAATTAGATGCAATGAGCTATGTGTCCATGCTGCAGCCACAAGCAGACTATAGGAGAATCAAAAGCAAGAAGCAGAAGATGTTGACTGCAAAACTTATGGTAAGTAAACAGCATGATTATGTGATAATCAGTGCTAATGTCATGCTTCTATTTCATTGTCCTTATCAATAGTGACAGTCCTTGATAGACGCATCTTGGACATGAATTATGTCATCAGACTGGATGTTGCTTCCTGCAATTCTTGCGACTAACATTTTCTTGCTGGGAATATAGGTAGAGGAGAGGGGCTGCAGCATTCTGCACTGACACTGCACTGTTACTGTACAATTACTGTCATCGCTAAGTGCAGGCAGTCCCGATCATTGCTCTTTTCTCTGAACTTAAGAGAGAAGCTCAGGGAAAGGGAAAAGAGCTAAACTATCGGAACTGCCAGCGGTTAGCAACGGTAGGAAGTCAGGGATGGACACAGCAGGGATAGGGCACATTTAGGGTAGCAGGGACTGGGGTAGTAACATGAGGCAGGATGAAAGCCTCTGTATGTTACACAGGCATCTTCAATGCTAAGAAAAACCCTTAAAAAGGAACTCCCGACAAAAATGTTATTCCATGTCCTGCTAGAAATGTACATGATATAATCTGTAGTGAATGTCATTTTCTTACCACTGTCAGAATTTTTGACTTATATCATCCTGAAGTTTCTTATCTGTGTCATGTGACCATCAATTAGACCCACCAAGTCACACATAGACTTGTGTGTGAACAGGAAGTCTAATTCTCTATGTATTCCTATGAGACTGAAAGTGAGGCTCCCATAGGAATGAATAGAGCAGTTACTGGCTTTCTGTCCTGGGTCAGTTGGAGGTCAGGGAGTTGGTCACATGACCCAGCTACAATAAGAAGAGAGGTTTTTACTCACAGAAACAGTCACTGATAAGAAAATGACAATCACTACAGATTATATCATGCACCTTTCTAACAGGTCAGAGAATAAAAAATTTTGCGGGAGTTCTTCTTTAAGACAGACTCTCCTTAGAATTTGCGTCTTGCTGCAACATTTTGTGCAACATTTACCGGTGTCAAACATTATAAGTGCACTTTAAAAGTGCTCTATTTTCCAAAACAGACTTCTAAAAGTGATGTGGCAAGTCAAAAGAAGCTAAATTTTGCACAATTTGTCATGTGCACCAAAACATGAAATAATTTAATGTCATAAAATTGGCATAACAGTCTTCATGAATGTCCCCACAGGATTTGACTAACAAAGTATATTACATAAATATTTAACACCAACGTGGCTGCACAATATTAAAAACAAACTAAAAGCACAGTTACTCTTTAACATCTACCCCACTTTTGAAGCCAGCTCTCTGCTACAGTTTATTTTAGTAACTCTAAGTCCTTTTGTGTCAGCTGAGGTCAGATCTTATTGAAGTATTTTTATTTCTCCCTTGCTTCTAAACATATCTTTTTTTTTCTTTTATGACTCTACAAGGCTTTGTTCAGTTTATATTTTTAGAACAAGAATAATCAAAAGTAAGTGACTCCTAAAAAGTAACATTTATTCAATATGATTAAAAAGAACTAAATAGTTCATGTCAAAAGAAAAAAAAAAAAAAAAAAAAAAAAAAAAAAAAAAAAAGAAGGGGAAGGCAGGTTGGACAGGGGTGCGTGACAGGACAAATCCCTATAAGGCCCTATTGGTAACCCTGTGCCCAGGGAGAACCCCCGAATGGTAGGGGTGCCCTGTCCCCGAACCTAACCTCCAGATCCCTAGTTCACCCTATATGGGGTGAGGTAGCAATGGTATCACCAGGACCCCAACGCGTTTCGCCCAGCACTGTGGGCTCCTCAGGGGGTGATGTCCAAAAGGGGATGGGGGAATATCAAAAAAGGGGGGGGTTACACCAAATGGGTACTTCACCTAGTACAAATACATAAATTGCCAACATGAAATAGGGAGTATAGATGGATACTTGCCCGAGGCCAAGGAGATGAACCCTAATGTAGAGTCTTTGATTACAACAGGCTGATCGGGCTCGCACACTCCCATGTGGCGCTGGTACAGGCGCCTGTACCAGCGCCACATGGGAGTGTGCGAGCCCGATCAGCCTGTTGTAATCAAAGACTCTACATTAGGGTTCATCTCCTTGGCCTCGGGCAAGTATCCATCTATACTCCCTATTTCATGTTGGCAATTTATGTATTTGTACTAGGTGAAGTACCCATTTGGTGTAACCCCCCTTTTTTGATATTCCCCCATCCCCTTTTGGACATCACCCCCTGAGGAGCCCACAGTGCTGGGCGAAACGCGTTGGGGTCCTGGTGATACCATTGCTACCTCACCCCATATAGGGTGAACTAGGGATCTGGAGGTTAGGTTCGGGGACAGGGCACCCCTACCATTCGGGGGTTCTCCCTGGGCACAGGGTTACCAATAGGGCCTTATAGGGATTTGTCCTGTCACGCACCCCTGTCCAACCTGCCTTCCCCTTCTTTTTTTCTTTTGACATGAACTATTTAGTTCTTTTTAATCATATTGAATAAATGTTACTTTTTAGGAGTCACTTACTTTTGATTATTCTTGTTCTATATATACTACGTGACCTTGACCTATCCAATTAATATCGATTTATTGTGTGTATGTTTATATTTTTAGTACAGCATCTGTGTGGCTTTTTCTTTTATCATGCAATATAACCATTACAGTCGCGTTGATTCCTATTCTTTCTCTGTGGCCATTGATGTGACAGATTTGCTACAACACCTACTGCAGCAATTCATTTTATATCACAATACACAAATCAGTTTAGTGTCTTCACTGGTTTACGTTTGAGAAGTCATTTCCTACTTTTTGTTTGCAGTAGTTGACTCCAATTCACTACTATACTTTGTAAATAGAAGAATGCCATGCTTGACCTTCATAGCAAAAAATCTGTAGTATCTACTAAAGTAAATCATCTGCTGCAGTGCTTAGTGAACTATATCATCAACAATCTGTGGAAATTGATTTAAAAGATGCACAAAAGATGTTATATCATATCTTATGATAAGTCCAGGGGAGCAGCTCCACAAACAATTAGTGGTCCTCTGCCATTACTGGGGAAGCAGTTTTGGCAATCACTACAAGGGAAATGATGAAGTATTGCATGCTGGCTACTCAACTGAATGGTCAACTATTTGGCACAGGAACTGACTGGGTATGCCAGAGCTGCCCCCTCTATCATATCATTCAATATGAATGAAAAATGTTACGGGTGAGACAAGCTATGTTGGTTGCTTATCACACAGCCAAAGTAGATTAGTGAAAAAATCTGTTCTTTCACCAATGCAATAACCTCGCCTAAATAACACAGAGAAGTGGAGGTGCAGGGGGTGTGACTATTGAAGAGAGAAAAGAGTGGCAGGCAGAGCAAGCCCTGCCAAACATTAGAGCAAAGCATGCTGGTTTTGGTTTGCAGGAAGCGGATAAATACAGGAAGTACTTAATGGAAACATCAGACAGGAAGCAATGATGACGAGAACATGGGAAGTGCTGACATAATATGTGTTTGGGATACTCTGGACAGATAAAAATACAAAAAAAGGTAAGTATAAAAAAGGAAGTTTCTTTACTATAAGAACAGTGAGACTTCTGCCACAGGATGTTGTGATGTCAATTACTAGAAAAAAATCTGTATGCCTTACATGAAGGAACATTACACTAGATTGATAAAAAGTTGATGTTCCAGGGATTTATGATTGACATATGTGTTGTAGTCAGAATTTCTTTTTCTTTCCCTACGATCACCTAAGGAAATCATATGCATCTTATTTTAGAATATTCTATGACACCTTAACAAAAACATAACCAATCTGCTACCATGAAATAGTAAGTAAATTACTTACAACAATAAAAAGAAAAATAGTACAATACTGCAAAATCTATAAGAGCCTTAAAGACTGTGGACACCTCTGTAATGGAAAACATGTGGGGTTTTTTAACATTTGTTAGGTTACTTTGCAAACCTGCTCATAGTTTCAGACTTATCATGGGTCCCTCCCTGTAAGACTGCATTCACATAATGTAGTGTTTTAGTAGTGTAGTAGACTGAGCTATTCTGTCCAGCAAAGAACAGGAAAAAAACAGGTCGAACAGAGTGCAAAGATTAATCCTTGAAACTCCGCTTGGCCGATTAAAGTCCATATACTCACCATGATATCTGTTTCAATACAGTTTTTGGGTAATTAGGCTGATATTTAAGGACTCTATACTGACAGGGAGTGTTCCACAGGATTGGCGCATAGCAAATGTGGTGCCAATATTCAAAAAGGGTCCAAAAACAGAGCCTGGGAACTATAGGCCGGTAAGTTTAACATCTGTCGTGGGTAAACTGTTTGAGGGTTTTCTAAGAGATGCTATCTTGGAGTACCTCAATGAAAATAAGCAAATTACTCCATATCAGCATGGCTTCATGAGGGATCGGTCATGTCAAACCAATTTAATCAGTTTCTATGAGGAGGTAAGTTCTAGACTGGACCGCAGCGAATCAATGGATGTCGTATATCTGGACTTCTCCAAAGCATTTGACACTGTACCACATAAAAGGTTAGTATATAAGATGAGAATGCTTGGCCTGGGAGAAAATGTCTGTATCTGGGTAAGTAACTGGCTCAGTGATAGAAAACAGAGGTGGTTATTAATGGCACATACTCAGATTGGGTCACTGTAACTAGTGGGGTACCACAGGGGTCAGTATTGGGCCCTATTCTCTTCAATATATTTATTAATGATCTTGTAGAAGGCTTGCACAGTAAAATATCAATTTTTGCAGATGACACTAAACTGTGTAAAGTAATTAACACAGAAGAGGACAGTACACTGCTACAGATGGATCTGGATAGACTGGAGGCTTGGGCAGAGAAGTGGCAGATGAGGTTTAACACTGACAAATGTAAAGTTATGTATATGGGAAGGAATAATGCAAGTCACCAGTACATACTAAATGGTAAAATATTGGGTAACTCTGACATAGAAAAGGACCTAGGAATTTTAGTGAACAGAAATCTAAGCTGCAGAAACCAATGTCAGACAGCTGCTGCCAAGGCCAATAAGATAATGGGCTGCATCAAAAGAGGCATAGATGCCCGTGATGAGAACATAGTCCTGCCACTTTACAAATCACTAGTCAGACCACACATGGAGTACTGTGTACAGTTCTGGGCTCCTGTGAACAAGGCAGACATAGCAGAGCTGGAGAGGGTTCAGAGGAGGGCAACTAAAGTAATAACTGGAATGGGTGGACTACAGTACCCAGAAAGATTATCAAAATTAGGGTTATTCACTTTAGAAAAAAGACGACTGAGGGGAGATCTAATAACTATGTATAAATATATCAGAGGTCAGTACAGAGATCTCTCCCACGATCTATTTATCCCCAGGACTGTGACTGTGACGAGGGGCCATCCTCTGCGTCTGGAGGAAAGAAGGTTTGTACACAAACATAGAAGAGGATTCTTTACGGTAAGAGCAGTGAGACTATGGAACTCTCTGCCTGAGGAGGTGGTGATGGTAAGTTCACTAAAAGAGTTCAAGAGGGGCCTGGATGTATTTTTGGAGGGTAATAATCTTACAGGTTATAGTTACTAGAGAGGGGTCGTTGATCCAGGGAGTTATTCTGATTGCCTGATTGGAGTCGGAAAGGAATTTTCTTCCCTAGTGGGGAAAACTGGCTTCTACCTCACAGGGTTTTTTGCCTTCCTCTGGATCAACTTGTAGGAAAACAGGCCGAACTGGATGGACAGATGTCTTTTTTCGGCCTTATAAACTATGTTACTATGTTACTATGTATACTACTGACAAAAAAACATGTGGAAGGCTAGAACGTGAATTCAACCTAATATATTATGTGAGCTCTGTAAAACAAGGATGCTCTTGCCTTCACTAGCTCTTATATACAAGCACAGCTTTATTACTGTAAAGTCACAGACCCTGATGCTAAGAAGTGTGTAATACTCCCTGCAGAGTTTATGTGGGTGCTCTAGTTTCATTTACAACCTCTGTGATTTCTCCCTCCTCCTTCTGCAAACTGCCTTATGCGCATGTCCAGGCATGTTGGGAATTGTAGTTATGCAGCAGCTGGTGGGCTGCAGGTTGGGCATCCCTGAACTACTGTAGATGAATACATTACAAAGACTGTACAGCAACAAAATGCTACCACTGTGAGGAATATATGGAGTTATGATTTAATTCCTGCCATCTGCTCCAGAAGTGGGCAGAGGAAATCAGGCTCCACAGGTGGCCTTGCTTCAAAACAGACCAAGGCCCTGATTTATCACACCTTCACTCCAGAATTCTGTCTTCAAAAAGTCGCACGATAGGGCTTTTGCGACTTTTTTGCGCATTTTTTTGCGACTTTTTGCATGTGTACACAACTCACTCCAGTTTGTAATATGGGTGGAAAAGTGGGTGTGGTTAGCCATGTTAATGAGTTTCACTCCAGATTTATCATTCCGACTTTTTTAAAAAGTCGCAAAATAGTCGCAATCTCACTCCAGGAGGAGGGTGGAGTAGGAAAAGTGGAGTAGCTTCTCTAGACAGAAGTGTTAGGTTTAAGGACAAGCCACATTTATCAAACAACCTGTGACGTTTGATAAATGTGGCAGAAAGTACTCCAACACAGACTGAAGCAAAACTGACTTCAAATATTTTCCTAATGATAAATTCCCCCCCAAGTGTTTACATTTCACACCCCGCTGAACGCCTGTGGAGGGTATGAGCTGATCAACAGAACTACCTATACATCATGGAACCAGGACTTCATAAGAAATTATGGATAAAATAGTCGTAACCAAATATTGGAGCCATTTTTGGTCTCCAATTGTAGCCGGAACCATATCCCTATGACCTTTCGGTGAGAAGCTATGATCCATAATGGGTTTTTGGATTTATAGCTGCCAGCCAAAGGGCAGGAGGAGTAGGATTCTCCAAGGGGGAGTGAGGGGCGTGGTTTAAATGCCTGTGCAGGGCAGAGGCCATTGTCTTGCTCTGAAGGGGGTCACATCGTATAATGTGTTTGGAGGGACAGTGGAAAACCGTTTGATGTCAGTGCCTCTGTGTGACTACAAGCATTCACCATCACAGCTAAAGGATTACTCATCTATCCGGTAACTGACTCCATCTATCTGTTAACTCGGATAGTACCATATCATCTGTATTTGCACATGTGAACATTGTATATATCTGTGTGCACATAGTGTTGTGTCTAGTGTGCCCTTAAGGCAATTAAATATATCAATTAATCTTGCGCTGCTCTGTATCTCGATCACGAATCCCCACATCTGTGTCTCGGCATAACATTATACACTACCTGGGTTGGTTCTGACCCAATATAATCCCGTTAACGGACCGGGCTTATATCTAATGAGGAACTGGTGGCAGTCTATCAGGCTGTTTCACTGGGGCAGTGAAAAGACCCTCTCAACTTGTTAGGGTTGTGAGGGAGTATTGTGCCACGCTAAAGGTAGCGTGGACCATCCTCTCTCACTCCCCGTGCCTCCTTGTGCCCATGCGAACAGGAGGTGTCTGTGGAAACTGTGCCAAGCTGACCTTACGTACTCCCAGGAAGAGCGTAATGTCATGTCTTGGTAACCAGTGACGAAACTGTACCACGTGATCCCGACAAGGGGCTGCGAGGTGCAATAAAAATAAAATCAGTAAAAAGCTGTCCATAGCCTTTAAACTATCAATATAAGAATACTACGGAAAAGCTTCTTCAAAGTCTTGCTTGATATATTAAAGTGTTATTTGTAATGCACTTAACACTTAGAGAAAGCTATAATCATAGTAAAGACAAAGGGCTTTATTCAGTAAATCATAAACTGAGTACAGCTTAAAAAGCTAGAGATAAAGCAACTGTTTTATGTCTTGCTTTTAAAACCAGTGTTCACTAAGGACTATTTCCACATTTACCACAGGTTTTATTTTTAGCTTCTAGTTGAAGATTTATGGTGCACATTTTATATGATTGGTTCAATTAGCTAATGAATTATTATCATTATTTTAGTTAATAAATCTATAATAAGTGCACAGGAATGGCTGAAGATGGTCACACTGTCACTGAACGTTCCATTGGTTGTTACGTCAGATTCAATTAAAGGAATAACAAGGCAGGTATTGCTATACATGCCAACAGAGTTTTGCTGGAATCCATGAAAGAAATGATTAAGTACAGAATTGTAAATTCCAGTAATAGCAGATTTAAACAGTGCCTACAATATCATGTATTGGCCAAGAGTGTCTGGACCTCCATCTGATCCAAAATGATGTCTAGACCAGTAGATCACTGATTGGTTACAGCGGTCACTTACCATAACCCAGCACGTTACTACTGCTTCTTTTAAAAAAACAGTAGCAGGTGAACAGGACCAGTGCCAATAGAGAAGGTGGTGAGAATAACACATTTATAAGCAATTTTAAGGCTTGTCTGAGATGTTTAATGATCTCGAACAACCCCTTTAAAGCATAAAGGAAAGTTTTCTGAAAATGTTGTTCCCGCATACATGGTTGACCAATATAAAAGTAACGAGTGATACAGAGCCAGCAGAGTGTCCTTTTAAGGACTATAAAGGCTATATAATATTAGAATAGATATTACATTTAACCCTCTCCAGATCCAGCCTAATTTTGCAAATCTGATGTGTCACTTTATGTGGTAATAACTTTGGCATGTTTTTACTCATCCAAGTGATTCAGAGAATGTTTTTCATGACCCATTGTACTTCATATGCAACTATTTCCCAAATGGTCGGCTTTTTTATAACCAATATAGCGTTTATTAACAATAAAAACCTAATACATAAAATATAAAAAGCAGTTAAAAACCAACAAATGTATAATTGTGGTCATCAAATATTGTCACAGTCCGTCTTTTTGTTCCAGTCGTGGAGCTCTCACTGAAACTGGAACTACATATTATAGTCTCTCTCCATATCCTTTATTTTCTCTCTTTAGCTTGTTTGTTGTCCTTATATTAATTGTTAGCTGTTGTTAGTTGCTATTGGTGGTTTGATGTTGTTAGATGTTTTTAATTTTGTTATTTTCCACTCCAATAGTGACAATCATAAACAGTCTTATTTCCTTGTATTGTCAATGTACCGGTACCGGTTCACATATATTGCGTTGTTGCGATATTGCGTTATTTCACTTTTTTATGATATCAGTTTAGTGCGCTATCACGCTTCTTACCCGTACTGGAATATCACTCTCAACATGTGGCCAACTTACTGCGGTGATGTTTCCTCCCGATATTTAGGGGATTGCTTGTACAGGTTCACTGTACCATACGTAGAGCCTGAGCCTTGCCACTGAGGAAGAAACATTTGTTTCGAAATGTGTCTGGTAGATTTAAACTCTCCTATATCTGTCAATGAGTACCCGTTCGCTGCATATACTGTGTATCAAGAAGACTGATACTATATTATGAATCCATCACTGGCCAGAACAGCGGGAGAGCACTCCACGTGGGAGAAAAGCTTGGCGTCCAGGAAGAGCAAGTGCACATGCGCTCAGCCGGCAAGAGCGCACAGTGAACACAAGCAACAGGAGGCTTTACGTATGGTACAGTGATCCTGTACAAGCAATCCCCTACATATCGGGAGGAAACATCACCTCAGTAAGTTGGCCACATGTTGAGAGTGATATTCCAGCACGGGTAAGAAGCGCGATAGCGCGCTAAACTCATATCATAAGAAAGTGCAAAAAAGCAATATCGCAACAACGCAATATATGTGAACTGGTACCACATTGACAATACAAGGAAATAAGACTGTTTATGATTGTCACTATTGGAGTGGAAAATAAAAAAATTTAAAACATCTAACAACATCAAACCACCAATAGCAACTAACAACAGCTAACAATTAATATAAGGACAACAAACAAGCTAAAGAGAGAAAATATAGGATATGGAGAGAGACTACAATATGTAGTTCCAGTTTCAGTGAACGCTCCACGGTTGGAACAAAAAGAGGGACTGTGACAATATTTTATGACCGCAATTATCCATTTTTTGCTTTTTAACTACATTTTGTATTTTATGTATTAGGTTTTTATTGTTAATAAACGTTATATTGGTTATAAAAAAGCCAACCATTTGGGAAATATTTGCATATATTGTAGCTAAGCAGGTTTTGTCAGGTCGTGCTATATTCAGGTGACACTTCAGACATTGTTTTATACATTGTACTTCATATTAATTGTTAATTTGGGTTGATATGGTTTATATTTATAAAAAATTGAAAATTTCCATAAAATTTGGAAAATGTTGCAATTATTTAATTTGGAATCCTTTGCTTTTATAACAGACTAGCTGAAGGACCCGGTTTCGCCCAGGTATATTTAATTTATTTCATTTACTGTTTGTTTGTGTGTGTCGTTAAAAGATATCGAGAGTGACCTCTACAGCAGCCCGCCCCTTTAACAGTGACCTCTACAGCGGCCAGCCCCTTTAACAGTGACCTCTACAGTGGCTCACTTCTTTAACAGTGACCTCTACAGCTGCCCGCCCCTTTAACAGTGACCTCTACAGCAGCTCATCCCTTTAACAGTGACCTTTACAGCAGGCCGCCCCTTTAACAGTGACCTTTCCAGCAGGCTGCCCCTTTAACAGTGACCTCTACAGCTGCCGCCCCTTTAACAGTGACCTCTACAGCAGCCCGCCCCTTTAACAGTGACCTCTACAGCAGCCTGCCCCTTTAACAGTGACCTCTATAGCAGCCCGCCCCTTTAACAGTGACCTCTACAGCAGCCTACCCCTTTAACAGTGACCTCTACAGCAGCCTGCCCCTTTAACAGTGACCTCTACAGCAGCCCGCCCCTTTAACAGTGACCTCTACAGCAGCCTGCCCCTTTAAAAGTAACCTCTACAGCAACCCGCCCCTTTAACAGTGACCTCTACAGCAGCCCGCCCCTTTAAACTGTGACCTCCACAGAAGCTACAGTGCCCACTGTCTTCACCCCAGAAAGCCAGACCTCACCAGCCATTCCCCCAAACGTGAAACAGCGCCCCCAGTTCCCATGAAGACACACCACTAAACATGAGGCTACGCCCCCTGGCTCCATGAAGACACGGAGGAGAAGCTGTCTGAGTGTAAGCTACTGAAAGGGTGGACTTCCTTGTGTCTGTCCAGGCACTGGGTCGGACGGAGAATAGGTAGCCAGAAAACTGGACTGTCCAGCCTAAAGCCGGACATCTGGCCACCCAAACATCAGCCTGCCCCTAGGGTGGCCAGAGGTTTCAGACTCCCTGTCCTCTGTCATGCGCAGGGCCTGGATGGACACAGGGATGTCCTTTTGAACAGCTCACTCTCAGACAGCAGCACTTTGCAGTATGAGCATGAGCTGCAGGGAGAAAGTTACCCTCCCCCCACCCCTGCAGCTGACAGAAGGTGATTTTTACTTATATTTTTAATCCCGGTCAAATGCAGCATGGAAGGGGCGTGGCCTGACTGAGTCAGGGGCGTGACTTAGTGGGATCTGGGGGTGGGGCTTTTAAGTCCTTCTTTTGACGGTGGCCTGAATTACAGGTCGATGCCAAAGTAATTTAGGAGGAAGGTGGGTAGCAGTGGAAGAATACATCTTTTATTACTACTGAACAGTAAATATGTGAAATTTACATTATATGAGGTAATGATTGATGATGAGTTAGTCTAAAACATAATGCAGACCTACAGCAGTGAACTGGCTAGGTTGTCATAGAAACCTGATTTGTGCCTATGTGCTTCTATTGGCTGATAAGGGTCATGTGACCAGGCTACTATTGGCTAATGCATTTTTTGGGAATATCTCAGGAACGGTATGTCCTGGAGAGTTGAAAACTGTTCTAAAACCTTCCCGGACACCTGATGTACATGTGTGCCAAATTTTGTGATTGTAGCTGCAGCGGTGCGGATTCCTTTAGCAGACATACACACACACACACACACATACACTCAGCTTTATATATTAGATAGTAACACCTCACAAAAAGTTAATTAACATTTAACATATGTCTACTTTATCTTGGAATCATTTTGCAACTGTCATTTTATTTTTCGGATGTTAGGAGGCTTAGAATTTTAGAAGTCATCTTTCAAATTTTGAAGAAAATTTCCCAAACTGACTTTTTTAAGGAATAATTCAGTTTTGAAGTGACTATGAGGGACTAACATAATAGAAACCACCTATAAAACTAAAACCCTTAAATTATTCAAAACCGATTTTGAATTAAAGAAACAAGGAAGTGGAATATAAAAAAATGTCTTTTTTTTCAAAATGTCCATATAATCAGTTTTCCCCTATAACACAGCAAGTCTTAACAGCAAAACAAACCTCAATGTTGATTACCTTGATTCTGCAGTTTTTAGAAACATCCCATACATGGTTGTACACTGCTGTATGGGCACATAGCAGGGTTTAGTTTTTAAAACATTTTTTATTGAGATACAAAGTGATATGAGGGGTGTAAAACAATACAGACCATACAATTATCTGAATACAGTGTATACATCCCTCCAAAGAAATGAATACAAACAATGTAATAAGTACAATGATAAGACAATAGAAAAGGTCTCACCCGGGCAGGGGCACAAAAGCATGCACCAACATTGACCGTATATTGAATACATTTATGTACCGATCCCCTGATGAACCAGTCGAGAACTCGAAAAGGGAAAAACTGGAAAGTAGGTGGGGGGGGTAGCGGGGAGGAGGGGGAGGGGAAGCAGTGGGGGGGAATAAGGGAGAAGGGGAAGGTAAAAAGGGATATGCGAGGGATTTAACAGGATGGTATAGGTTGAAAATGAGTGATAGGGCAGTCCCGGACAATCATTAAATCATGAACAAATCAAATATTGTGCCTATATTTTTTCCAAGGTCCTCAGATCAAATCAAATCTGGGAGAGATCTTAGATTCCCAGTGTGCTATTTGTTCAAGTCTGTAAATTTGGTCACATTTATTTAACTAATGGGCACTAGGCAGAGCTACAGATGATTTCCAATGAGCACCTACTAGTATTCTTGCTGCTGCTAAGAGGTGGTGGAAAAGTTGTATCTCATGTCTAGATCTAGACCCAACATCTAGTAGACCTAATAGGCAGAATTTTGGCGTTTTTGGGACTGGTCTATTGTGCAATGTGGCCAGAATGTCACAAACTTCAAGCCAGAAAGGGGCTATCAGTCGGCATTCCCACCAAATATGAAGAAAGGAACCTTCCCGTTGATGGCATCTCCAGCAAATTGGGGATGTGTCTGGGAACATCCTAAGCAGTCTCAGTGGGGTGTAATACCATCTAGTCAACAGCTTGTAGTAATTTTCTTGCAATTTAACACATCTAGACACCTTCGGGGTTTGCGCCTGCAGTAGTTTAACTTCTCTAGTTGAGAATGATACCTTTAAATCTAATTCCCACGCTGTAATATAAGTAGGCCTTTGGGAAGTATTTATAGTTAATAAAGAAGAATAAAGTTTGGAGATCTTCTGTTTCGGGATATTAATGCCCAATACCATCTTCTCAAAGACCATAGGGTCAGTTGGCAAGCCAGTCTTCAACTTCCTCATCCTGTTCAATAGATGCGCTCTTTGTATACAATTAAAGGGGTTTTCCGAGTTATATATATTGATGACCTATCCTCAGGATAGGACATCAATATCAGATCGGCAGGGGTCCGACACCCGGCACCCCCGCCGATCAGCTGTTTGAAGAGGAGGCACGCGCCGTATCAGCGCTGCCTCCTCTTCATTGTTTACATGTTGGCCGTAACGGGGTAGTCGTGAGTAGGTGTAATTACACCTCACTGCCCCATTCATTTCTATGGGAAGAATTGCTTCCATAGACTTGTATGGAAGCGATTCTTCCCATAGAAATGAATGGGGTGGTTAGGTGTAATTACACCTACTCACCACTACCCCGTTACGGTGAGCATGTAAACAGTGAAGAGGAGGCAGCGCTGATACGGCGCGCGCCTCCTCTTCAAACAGCTGATCAGCGGGGGTGCCAGGTGTCGGACCCCCTTTGACCTGATATTGATGACCTATCCTGAGGATAGGTCATCAATATATATAACTCGGAAAACCCCTTTAAGTTTACCAATATGGGGGGAATCATTATTTAACATGGATTCTCCTGTATAATCCTCTAACAAATCTCCTATCACACAATTTGCATGCATCTGTAAGGGATGCCTTAAACTCGGGAGAAGAATCACACATCACGTCGCGTACTTGAAGCAAGGGGGACAGCGTAGTAGAAAGTAATTTATCTTTCAAGGCGGAATCCCATATAGCCAATGTGTTACGAGACAAGGGGTTAGAAGTAGACTTATGTAAAACCGATTTATGTACTGTGCTGAGAAGCAAGGCACGCAACGGGACATCTGACATAGCTTGTTCAACTGCAATATCCAGTCTATACGTATTAGGTCTTAACCATTCCAACGCTCTTAACCCCTGAACCGCTTTGTAGTATATATAAAAGTCCGGGATACCCAAACCACCCAAGGTAGGTCGTTTAACTATTTGGGAATGCGACAGCCTAGGTCTGGATCCCTTCCACAAAAACCGTGACAAAATGCCTTTAATCTGATCAAAGAAGGCTTTCGGTATATGTATAGGGAGGACTTGCAAATAATAAAGTATTTTCGGTAAAACAATGGTTTTAATCAATGATCTATGGCCAAACCAAGAAGTAAACGGGATATCCCAGGACTTGATCAGATTGTTAATAGTTTGAGGGAGTTGCTTATAATTCTCTGAGTAGAGAGCAGATGTGTGGGAGGTTAGGTTGATCTCCAAAAAAGGGATGCTGCTCGAGGCCCAGGAGAAGGGCGTGCACCCTTCTAGCAATCTTCGCGTTTGTGGGTCAAGAGTAATATTTAAAACTTGCGATTTGGTAAGGTTTACCTTAAAGTTGGATAGGAAGCCAAATTTGTCCAGAACCGAGTGTATTACTGGGAAAGCCTCCACAGGGTTGGAGATTATCAGTAAAAGATCATCCGCAAATGCAGCTTGGGTATGGATTGTATTCCCTATTTTAATTCCTTGAATCCTATCATCTGATCTAAATCTCTGCAGAAGAGGTTCAACTGGGTAACAGTTAGAAAGCGGGTTAGAGGGAAAAGTGCCAGGGAGGCTAGCCCTGATCTGACACACCCCAACAAGTTTGCAAGTTTGGCAGATGAGGGGGATGTTACTTCAGGGATAGCACTGCTGAAGCCGGACACTTCCTCTGCCAGTCAGGGGAATGTCAGCTCCAGTAAGCAGGGGGACAGGAGAGCAGGGCAGGCCAGACAGGTGCTGGTAGTGGGCGACTCAATTATTAGGGGTACAGAGAGGGCAATTTGTCACAAAGACCGGGATCGTCGGATGGTGTGCTGCCTTCCAGGCGCTCGAGTTCGGCACATCGCGGATCGGGTTGACAGATTACTGGGAGGGGCTGGAGAAGATCCAGCAGTCATGGTCCATATCGGTACCAATGACAAAGTTAGAGGTAGGGGGGAGCGTCCTTAAAAATGATTTTAGGGATTTAGGGCATAAGCTTAGGGCAAGGACCTCCAAGGTAGTGTTTTCTGAAATACTGCCTGTACCACGAGCCACACAAGAAAGGCAGCGGGAGATTAGGGAGGTAAACAAGTGCTCAAGAACTGGTGTAGGCAGGAGGGATTTGGGTTCTTGGAGAACTGGGCCGACTTCTCTGTCGGCTACAGCTCTACCGTAGGGATGGGCTGCACCTCAATGGGGAAGGGGCAGTTGTTTTGGGGGAGAAGATGGCTAGAAGGCTGGAGGAGTGTTTAAACTAGGGACTGGGGGGAGGGTAACTACATTATAGATGGGGAAGATAGTGCAGATAGAGACCTGGGGCAAGGTAATGGAACTGAGGGAGGAATGGAAGGAGGAACTAGAACAGATCAGAAGGAAAGGTGTAGGGTAAGAAATATACATCAACCTCTTAATTGTATGTACACTAATGTCAGAAGCCTAGCTAATAAAACTGTGAACTGGAATTAGTGATGTGTGAGGAGAACTATGACATAGTGGGAGTAACTGAGACATGGCTGGATGATAGCTATGACTGGGCAGTTAACGTACAGGGTTACAATCTTTTTAGAAAGGATCGTCAAAACCGGAGAGGGGAGGGTCTGCCTTTATGTAAAGTCCTGTCTAAAGCCCACACTGCGGGAAGATATAAGTGAGGGACATGAAGATGTGGAGTCACTGTGGGTAGAAATAAATGGAGCCAAAAACAATAATAAAATACTAATAGGGGTTTATTATAAACCACCCAATATATCAGAGACCACAGAAAATCTACTTCTAAACGAAATAGAAGAGGCGGCAAATCATAATGAGGTTGTTATTATGGGGGACTTCAACTACCCAGATATAGACTGGGAAACTGAAACCTGTACATCTCATAAAGGAAACAGGTTCCTTGGCAATAACCAAAGACAATTACCTTTCCCACCGGTTCAGGACCCGACTAGAGGGACGGCCATACTGGACTTAGTATTAACCAATAGACCTGACAGAATAACAGATGTGCAGGTCGGGGGACACCTGGGAAATAGTGACCATAATATAATAACCTTCCAACTGTCATTCAAAAGAGCGTTTCTTCAGGGAGGAACAAAAAATACCAAACTTCAAAAAAAGCAAAATTTAGCCAACTAAGAGAGGCCATAGGCCTAACTAACTGGGACAGAAGTCCTCAAAATAAAAATACAGCCACAAAATGGGAGATTTTTAAAAGCATCCTAATATCTAATTGTGAGAGGTACATACCTTATGGGAATAAAAGGTTAAGGAACAAGAAAAAAAACCAATGTGGATAAATAGAGCTGTAAAGAAAGCAATAAATGACAAACAGAAAGCATTTAAATCACTAAAACAGGAGGAGAGCGAGGAAGCATTGAAAAACTATAAGGAAAAAGAATCAAATAAAAGCAGCCAAACTAGAGACCGAGAGATTAATTGCCCAAAGAGAGTAAAACTAACTCCTAAAATGTTCTTCAATTATATAAATACTAAAAAGTATAAACCTGAAGGTGTCGGCCCCTTACAGAGTAATGAGGGGGGAGTTGCAGAGAGCGATGAGGAGAAAGCGAAGCTACTAAATAACTTTTTCTCCACTGTATTCACTGAGGAAAATAAACTGTCAGATGAAATGCAGAGTATAAAAGTAAGCTTCCCCTTTAAAAGTGTCCTCTCTGACCCAGGAAGAGGTACAGCAACGTCTTAAAAATTAAAATAGACAAATCACCAGGACCGGATGGCATACACCCCCGTATCCTAAGAGAATTAAGTAAT